>WURS02012717.1:0-12293 GCA_011762765.2 Rhinocypha anisoptera | reverse complement strand
ACTTTGTTTAGAAACTGTAGTGAGAAGCATTTCTTTCTAGAAATTCTTTGTAGTCAGATTGACAAAATCTACATTGCTTTTCTAAATATTCTTATGAAATAATAACATAATTTAGGTAAGATTGTAGACTGATGGTTAACATAGTGAAAGACTCTGGAATACATCGAAACACAAAAAGTAACAGGGACTTAATACTTCCTAGTATGGGTGCTTAGTTCATTAGCATTGCATGCATTCCCTTTATATGATGTGATAGTGTGTTTCTGGATCACTTAATCACTATAAATTTTGTGGTTAAAATGTTTACATTGACGATTTTTAATATGTTTCAGGTCACATGAATTGAGATCAAAGATCCTGTCATTACAATTGTTGTTATCGATTCTCCAGAATGCCGGCCCAGTTTTTCGTGCAACTGAAATGTTTATCACTGCTATAAAGCAGTATTTGTGTGTTGCCATGTCAAAAAATGGAGTTTCATCTGTTCCTGAAGTCTTTGAACTCTCCCTGGCTATTTTCCTTGCCTTGCTGTCACGTTTTAAGATGCATCTTAAAATGCAGATAGAGGTATGTGCTTGATATATAGCTTTAATAATTAAGGTGTAATGTTCAATAATAGAAGAAACTATACTTCAAAGGATATAATTAAAATGGATTAGTTTCTGGCTCTTGAATATGGGAAACTATTCAGAGACAAGAGGCTATTACTGTGTCAATTTAAGTGGCAGGGTTGCCATAAATCTGGGATTCTCAGAAATTGGTCATAAGGTAGAAAATTGTTGAAGCACTGGAAAGTGATGACAGAATTTGATCAATGTTTTGGAGCATTCTAGTTTGTTTTGGAGTGTTCTAGTTTGTGAAAATATATTTCATGTAATGAAACTATTTTTCTTCTTGTTTCAATGAAAAATGAATTTATTTACTCATTCATTATAAGCCTAGTGATTAAATCATTCAGCTACTGCATCAGTGTGTTATTTCCAATTATTTATAAAATCAATATATGTACATGTCTAGCTGAACCCATGTCAAGTGATTTTCTGGATACTAGATTTTCTTATGGCAATGCAGGGAAAGGAACTGTTTCTCCTAATTTAACACAAATTTCACTGAAACAACACAAATATTTCATGCACAATCACCTTTGAAAGCCAAATTTAGTAGGTGTTAATTTGATATAGAATTTTTTTTTAACAGTTAGCAACATATGTACATACAAATATCAAAATGTGCCATAATTTTATTCAACTGTTTCAATAACTATACATTTCTAGGTGAACAAGAAAAATATTATTAGGAGCAATGTTTTATTATGTTGATTTAATCATAGTAAGTTCTTAAATGGGTCTCAAGGGAAAGAATTAATTATATTTTGTGACAATTACTGTGACTGGTATACTTGGATATTTTATCTTGGCATGAAAATTACTCACTGAAAATTAGATTTTTTTATACTGAGGGCTGTATATGATAACTGGGCCATCATAGGGTACAATGGTAATCTTCATTGATGGTGATTTGTTATATCTTTGTCTAGTCAAAGTTTTGTTATTTTCACATATGTATTTTAAAATGCTACAATTATCATCATTATATTGTTAGTAAGAGCATTCTTAATATTTTGAAATGCTTAAATTGAATGTAATAAACCTATTTTGTAGATGAGTCATGCCATGCGTATCATGAAATAATTGTACAGTCCATATAATGAAACTGCATGTTTAGGATTCTTCTGGAATATTGATAATTTTTTAATGCTCTTCTTAAATAAGACCTTTCCCATCTTTCCTAAGGTTTTCTTCAAAGAAATATTCCTTAGCATCCTGGAAACTTCCAGTTCTTCTTTTGAGCACAAATGGATGGTTATTCAAGCTCTTACAAGGATATGTGCTGATGCTCAAAGTGTTGTGGATATTTATGTCAACTATGACTGTGACTTTTCTGCTGCCAACATATTTGAGAGGTTGGTTAGGAAAATTTCTAAAATAAGGCTGTTTAATAGATCAAAATTGTAATAGTATGCACTCTGTAGTTTTTTTTTGTAGGACTTCTGCTATAATAGATTGAGCTTTGATAGAGTTTTCACTCAAAATATACACAATAATTCATGTAATAAGATTAATGTTTTTGCTATCGAAAAATTAGGTTCCTTTTTTACATTGTGATAATATCCTTCAATAATTCATGTTGAGGATGGATGAATGCATTATAATGTATGAATCTGTAAGATAAAATTAATTTGATGTGTAAAGATGCTTCTGCCAGTCAAATATACAAAAGGTAGGATATAAAGTATGAAAATAGGCATAGGAAAAAGTCTAGAGAGATTCAAATGGCCTTGAAAATGTTTTTAAATCATCATGAATGATATGAGGATATATCAATGGGGTTTCCATTTCCATACAAGAAGAATGCCTTTAAGCATTTAAATGGCTATGACAAAGACCTTTTTTTAAAATTGCTTATGTTTTTATTTATTATTTAGTAAGAACATATTACAAAGGCATCTGTAAAACACTAGGTTGGATTTGGTCCCCATTTCTGCTTTAAAACAATAGATAAGAATATCAAATAGTCATAAAAGATATGATGAAGACATTCAATATGATGTCTACAATCCTTCTTTTTTTTATAAAGGGTGAACAAATGAGTCAATGGTGTGATTGAGTTGTCCATATCATCTGAAACTGAAATTATACCGCTGTTTCTTGTCATTTGTATACAAAATAAGCAACAAAATAAAAGGGATTTTTGTACATTTGGAGCATATATTATCTAAGTGCATATTTTACTCTATGTCCTTTCATTATCATTTGTGTATTGGTGTAAATATATTTGGGAGAATTTATTATCCATCATTAACACATTTGATACTGTCTATATGTGTGGTAATATGAATAAAATGTGAATGCTTAAGGTAGATAATAATCATTTCTTATCCTATTTGGCATGATTAAATGTATAGTTAAATTACAAAAAACACAAATGACTCACAATTGCTTAAGTTTTTGGTGGCCCTACCACCTTCATCAGAGGTTAGAATAGGACTGAATGAGGAGATAGGGGACTTAGAGTGGAATTAAGGTAGAAGTTGGAGGTAGGAGTGGAATAGAGAAGATAATATTTTCTAGCATCTTTTTTAATAGACCCCTAACACTGTTTTTAATGATAAGTGTTAAAGTTGAATATAGGGTAGGATGTATAGTTTGGGAGGTGTGAAATTTGATCCAAAACTATATGAAATCACTTGTTTTTAAAGTATGTTTGAAGTTAAGCAAAAACAGGTATTTGGGAATAGAATGGCTACTCAAATTAAATATTTGCAATATGGCCCAATTCTTGCCCATTCCATATGAAATGGTAAGAAAAATCCCCACTTGAATTAAGGGTGTTGTCCATTAAAGACTATTATTAGCATAAGAATAGGTAACTTTGCAAAATTTTAATAAATCTTTTACTAATCTAGACAAGTAATTCTAATAAGCACTAATTTCCTCATAGGCTTAAAATTAACTATATACTTGTGCATAGTTCAAATTTTTATGGCCAAAATTTTAGAGAAAAACTCAGGGGTTGAAGAGTACTACTTTTCAGGGTTTATATCACAGCTCCAAAATTAGTAAAACTTAATTTTATCATTAGTGTAGGAAACTTTTAAAATGTGAGGTTAGTTAACCAATGTAATCAAAATAAGGCATACTATATGCTCTATATAAAGACTTTTTGAGTCATAATCTTCTTACGTTAATATAAATCCTCTCTTATATTCATTTATTGTTGCCATTATTTCTAGTCATACCATTCTCACATAATTTAACATTTCATGAGTCTCAATAAATCCCAACAATGAAATTTTTTATGCCAATTTATGGAACTTCCATAAGTAGATGAAGAGTGAAAAACTCTATTAGTTTAATATTTGTAATTACTAACCCACAGACAGAATTAGGTTGAAATATTGAGTAAGAAGTAATAATAATGATATTTCGAGTTTGGTTCAGTAATATTGTCTTGCCATTATTAGTGGAAAATAAAGATCATTCAATACTCATTAATTTTTGGTTCAAAATATCAGATAAAAATTTTGGAGATGACAAATTGATAGTCTAGGATTCCCATGCATAGAAAACAGACCAATAAACGAAAGAGAAATGTGAAAAAAATCAAACTTCTTTTTTTGTGACATTCAAGCTATACATGGGGTTGTACTATAGAGGAGTATACAGTCAAACCTCCATAATTTGAATTGCCATGGGGAAGAGAAAAAAATTTGAATTATGGGAACTTCAAATCAAAGGAATACTTAATTGTAAAGTATACAACAGCCAAATGAGACTGAAAAAAAATGAATTAATGAGGTTAACTGCTTACCTTACTTTATCATTAAAGCACCTTAACAGTAATAATAGTCATACTTAGTTTAAATAATTACTTCGCATCATTATCAAGAATTTAACACGGAACTTGGTATAAAACAGAAATAAATCACTAAATACTGATTACATTTTTACAATACCAAAAGTATGTGGTTACACCTAAAGAATGTTCAAACTTGAATGGTTACTCCTGGTGAATGTTAATCTACTGGTTAAGGTTGACTTTTGGTGCTCCAAAATAAGTGTCAAGTAGTGGCACTGGTCAATTTTCTCAAGGGTTTTTGAGCACACTACATTATTACTAATACTGTTAAATTATGACTGCTGGTGATATTATTCTGGAAATGTGTTTAATAGCTCATAAGACTAAGACACAAGACATAAAAAATAAATAAATGCTCTGGAAGAGGAGGAAAATAGAGTTTAACAACTTCTGGTCTCAAACATAGATAGGTTGTCTTTATTTCGGGGCGAGATTGAGACTAAAGAGTCTCTTCTTCCACCTAACCCCAACATAAACATATGGAGAAGGGGACCCTTATACGTAATTGAAATTTAGTTTTGATGGTTTTAAATTTATCCCAAGGCCAAATTAATACTAAAAGTCTGAAATGATCAGACTTTTTTTCTGGTTATGGAATATGTGAAAAGGTAGATTTTTATAAAAAATGCTGAAAGTCCTATATTTATAATTATCACCTGCCACAAATGTTATAGATTCCAATGTTGTAAGAAAAGTATCTGAGTCTACTTTTTTAAATTATTGGATTTATTATTTTCTTATGACATAATTCTGTCTTTGGGTTTGGACCTTGAGAATGTACTGAAAATAGAAATTTTTATTATGTGAATTCACAGTAGACTGCAGGAAATATTTTTCTTTAGTTCTGTTTATAGTGATTTATTTGTTAGGATTAGAATGTCATATTTCCTCAAATAACTTATTCATTTTAATTCTGGAGCAGGAATCTCATATTTGAGCATAGTTGTTGAAAAAATGATTAAATCCAGGGAATCAGTTCTGGGTAGGTAACATAAAATTAATAAGGGGTTTAGAACATACATATGGAGAAGTTACTGCATATTTGGATGCAAGGAAATTTTTAAAATAATAATATGTTCTGTTTGAATATATTATTAAGACTAAATTGTCTTGTTTAACCTATTTGACAATTAAAAATTGCCTATCTCTGAAGTGGGACTTAAATCTCCTATCTTTGGGTATCAGGTGGACAATAACTGTGAATGAATATATTTAGAAAGTAATTGTTCATATGTGACAGTTAATTTGGTAAAAGAATGCTGACAAATCAGTCAGAACTTTGATATTTCTGCATAATAAAAATTCCAAATACTATTTACTCATATGCTTATTTTTTTCCTTTTGGCTTTTTATTATTTATTCTGAGTTACAGAGTTTTTTGGCCTTACTTTTCCTTTCAGTAAGGCATCATTTGCATTCTGTTTTTTTGGCAGGTTGGTGAATGATCTCTCGAAGATAGCACAGGGCCGACAAGCTCTTGAACTTGGTGCTACCCCAAATCAGGAAAAATCAATGCGGATTCGTGGTTTGGAATGCCTTGTTTCGATTCTGAAATGTATGGTGGAGTGGAGTAAGGATCTCTATGTAAACCCGAATTCGCAAACCACCCTGGGTTAGTATTTATTTTCTAACACTCTTCTTGTTTAAAATGGAAATGTGTGCTTGAGTCATATATCCACTCTTTCCACAGCCTATTTCACTTAGGTTGTAGACTCGGTGGTGCAATTATATTTTGCTCTTTGAAAAAAATCATGAGATAATATGTGTTGCATAACTTACTTATTTAAAAATTTACATGTGATAGATATGTTTTTGAGCCCCATGAGAGAAGTTTACTTTCTTTGGAATAGGTCAAGAGCGAGCCAGAGATACTGGTAATACAGAGGAAGGTGATGTGGTACCACCTGCGATGGGCAGAAACAGCCTTCGATCTCATGGAGGGAGCAGTGGGAGTCTCAACTCTGCAAGCTCAGTGGGTACCAACCTGGGAAATAATCTTAACACATCCATAGGGACAACCAATGCAAGGGGAGAACCAGCAACTACACCTGCCACACCTGAGCAGTTTGAAGTTCAGAAGCAGCAGAAGGAAGTATGGGAGCATGGAATCAATATGTAAGTTTTAGAATGCAGGTTTAAATATTCATATGGACATTCATTTAAATATTCAGTTGGATGAGACCATGATTATTATATTTCAAGTTGTCTTTAAAAGTACCATAAATTTATATTCTCTGGTGATTATAATATTCTTTTGTTATAATTGGACTTGAGATGTTTTTATTACAAGCTTATCTATAAATAAATAAATGTAAATATAGTATGAAATATATAAAACATATTGATTTAGTGATACTTAATGTCCTTTTGGCAACATTTAGCAGCCATTCTTGATATTTCATTTTCGAAAAAATGGTTTTAAAATCTGTAGAAAAGTTCTCGTCTTGTATTGATCCATTCTTATGGATTCATTCTTCATGTTGTAACATGCACATAATTTGTGTTGATGTAAATGTAGATGAAGAACTGAGCTTAAAAATCATTTAGGAGACTATTGAAGTGGAATGGCTTAATCACTAGTTATTTTAATTTGAAAAGTTTTTAGTTTATCAGAAATATCAGTGTTTATTTCCTTTGGAAAAAAATTGGAATTAAAGTGAAACTGGTGTCTTTTACTGCCAAGGTTTAATCGTAAGCCGAAGAAGGGCCTGCAGTTTCTTAGAGACCAGGGTTTATTGGGTCCTTCACCTTCGGATGTTGCAGAATTCTTCAGGACAGATGATAGATTGGACAAGACTGTGATAGGAGATTTTCTTGGAGGAAATGATGAAATAAGCAAAGAAGTAAGTCACATGATTAAAACCCACTAATAATTTAATTAGCTAGTTAAAATGTAACTAATGGGAATAATGTATCTCATTATCTTTTCCAGGTTATGTATGCATATGTAGATCAGATGGATTTTGGAGATATGGACTTTGTTACTGCTTTGCGGAATTTCCTTGAAGGGTTTAGGCTTCCTGGAGAAGCACAAAAAATTGACAGGATGATGGAAAAGTTTGCTGGAAGATTCTGTGAATGCAATCCAAAGTATGTGAACTGTTTGATAGGATATTTTAATGTCTAGCAATAGGCTAAATTGCTTATTCATCACATCCATAGCATGAATTTGTTGCTAAATTTCTTTTAAAAGTTTTTTTCCATTAGAGAAACACTTGACATAACCTTTTTTGGCTTTTTAAAATGGCAGCAGATCCTCTCTTATTTTAGAATCTCAGAATCCCTCAGAATTTTATTTGTTTAAGCCTCATTAACATAATACCATAATGTGGAACCACTAGATTATTTTTTTGTTGCTTGAAAGTTAATTGTCCCATTTGCAGAAGAATTTTTGTCATTAATTTTAGAATTTATTACATCCTTCTAGGTTAGAAGTAATTCCAAATAAATGTTAACCATATCTGCCATATTATGGTTGAATATGTCTTGATTAATGTTATATGTTACCTGACCCAAACTTCCACCTTATGTGACATAACAGCCTTTACAAGGAAGATGATCCTAGGATTTTAAATAAATTCATTTTTGTGGCTCTTGTTCTCATTCTTTTATTAGACTCTTCCAGATTATAAAGTGCTCAGAAGCCTAGCATAACTCCTAGTAGTGTTTTTTTATCATCCATCTGGAATCTATGTTTGACCGATGGAAAACCTGTGGATGAATATCTTACAATAGTATTGAGCTCTTTTGTATACCTTGGTAAATACATAGCTTTTTTGAAATATAGCTTTAAATTAGTCTGCAGAAAAGTGTTATTTCCATAGTAAGTGTTGGCTGTTCAATTGTTATTAAGGTGACTAATAAACCCTAATACATAATTATTAAATTATCAAAACCCAGGAAATAGTCAGGAAACTTGTTCATCACATGACTATTTCTGTTGGAAACATAAAGTTTAATATGTCTTGCTTAAGAATATTTATTGCTTATCCTCACATGCAATGTGTTCCATCTCTTAGCGAAATTTAAATATGTGATAAGGGAGTAAGCTTCATAAAAGTAAATAATTTTTTAACATTAATCTTATGTATATTTTGTAGCAGTTCTGTAAGATATTTTGCATTGATTCTTATTGCAGATTAATTGTAGTGTCATATATCTTTCTTGGTATTACCTTAGCTTTGAAATTGATTTACTTTTATTGCTGACCAATAATTATTATTTTTATTTCTTCATTTTTATTAGTAATGGAATATTCGCCAGTGCTGATACTGCCTATGTTTTGGCATACTCTATTATAATGTTGACGACTGATCTACATAGCCCTCAAGTGAAGAGTAAAATGACTAAGGAGCAATATGTGAGGATGAACAGAGGCATTAATGATTCCAAGGACCTGCCAGAGGAATATTTGTGTGGTATATATGATGAAATAGCTGGTCATGAAATAAAAATGAAGGCTTCATCCAATATGGCAAAGCCTGGGAAGCAAGGTATGTATTATTTTAAAAGATTAAACTTATTTTGAATGCCCATTGTAAATTGAAATTTTGCTATGTTCATCAACATGCATCTCTGCTTTGAATGAAGTAGGTTAACCATAAAGCAGGAAACTAATAATTGAGAAAACTATATATGTATTTATCTAACATATGTGGGTTTGAATATAAGGATTGATTTTTCAGTTGCATGTTTTGGTATCTTTTAAGTCTTAATTCAATATTACTCTTTAGACTTCCGCAAAATTTCCCTAAAGAAATTGCATGCTGTTATCAGGTATTTTGTCATGTTAAATTTTGTTTAACAACATTTAATGTGACAAAATACCCAATAACACCATGTAACTTTCTCAATATGTTTGTTTCATTAGTAGACATCACTTATTGTTAGAGTTCACTAGGCCATCAAGATCCAAAAAGCTTATGTAAGTTTAACAAAAAAATTAAAGCAATTTACAAAGTATAGCCAGTATCTGTCAGCAGCCAAATACTTTTTATTTCTGTTATGAAATTTATTATAGGTGCTTTTGAATGAGGAATCAGTCCAACTTCTCTGAATGGTGTTGTTTCTCTTCAACAGTTATATCAAGTGAGAAGAAGCGTCGGTTCTTGTGGAATATGGAAATGGAAGCTATATCCACGGCAGCCAAGAATCTAATGGAATCTGTTAGTCACTTTCAGGCTCCTTTCACTTCTGCAAAACATTTGGAGCATGTTCGACCAATGTTTAAGGTCAGAGTGCAATTGATACTGTTTCAAAGTGAACTCCTTTTAATGATAAATTGATTACATAGAATGATATTGGTATTATATAGTGCTAAGTATTTGTGTATAAAGTCTGGTCTCTGATTTTTTTCTTCCAAGAAATAGGACTTTCATATGTGTGTTATGCTTTTTCAGAATTCCATGAACTATAAAGTAAAATATTGAGATTAAACAGCTGTATTTAACTTAAGATAGAAAATTTATAAATATTGCTCTCGGCTTTATCGGGTTCTGCGTCCACATTTGTTGACTTGTGATGACAACAGTTTTGCTAACCATCCTGCTAGTGTCTTCAGGTCGAAGTGTCGAGAAGGTAAAATGTTCGCCTTATGTAGGGCTGACTTTAATGGTGCTGCATCCTGATTGGTCAGCAGGAAGAATCCTTTTCCTGCCGACCAATCAGGACGCAGCACCATTGACCCCTTAACTGTTTCAATTCTATTTGCTATTCCATCGCCCCTTGATTTAATCCTGGTGGCATTTAAATGGCCGAAACTGATGAAAATTACAAACGGCTTCCTTCTGTTCATTTTAGGAGGGAATTAGTATAATTTCTTTTCCTTAAACCACTAATAGTATGTTTAGGAACCGATAGATGGCAGCAGCAAGCGGTCACGGAATAGAGAACGAAATAAAATGTCAAAAACAGGACGAAATAGAAGGACTTGACCGGAACATAATATTACGTCAAAAACAGGTAACGGGTTAAAGTCAGCCCTACATAAGGCGAACATTTTACCTTCTCGACACTTCGACCTGAAGACGCTAGCAGGATGGCTAGCAAAACTGTTGTCATCACAAGTCAACAAATGCGGACGCAGAACCCGATAAAGCCGAGAGCACCTGGACGATGCCGCAAAAACCTTCGTACCAATTTATAAATATTCATTGTCTGAATTCAAGCAATTTGCCTTCATGTATTTTTAAGTTAAGCATTTATAGTGAATGTTGAGGTCTACTGCATTCAATATTGTGGAGAAGTTAAAACATAGAAATGTATGCTGTTGATTTCATATTGAAATATTATATCAGTTCTTCATTAAATATATATGCACTTGATACAGCCCCAAAGGGAGGAATGGTATTTTTACTTTATAGAAAAAAAATTGAGTAGAGGAGTAACGTTAAATAGTTTTACATGTTCTAGAGCAAATATTATTTAAGCATCAACATAATTCATAAAACATTCAATATAAAAGTATTTTCATCAAATTTACTACTTATAATTAAATTCTATATGATTTTTCTTATAATCCTGCTTTCATTAAATGTACTTTTGACAGATGGCATGGACACCTTTTCTGGCTGCTTTTAGTGTAGGACTTCAAGACTGTGATGATCCAGAAATTGCATCTCTCTGCCTGGACGGAATTAGATGTGCCATACGTATAGCTTGTATATTTCATATGACTGTAAGTATTTACTATCTTTTTATGATATCTCCATTGCCGTGTGTACCTTTACTTTATATTTTCCCATGAATGGCATTTAATGGTAAGGGTTCTACCTATCCTCATTGCATTTATTTTAATGTAGGGATTAATGTATAAAGGGTAATTCATGTAATGCTAAAAAACTCCATATTCTTATATTATGATTATTGTTTATTCTTTAATGGTATTAGTATGGTTAGTGCTGCAGCGAATCTTAGCCATTAGCATATGATTAGAACAAAACAAAAAACAACTTGGTTACTGTCTACCCCATTCCACTCATATTTCATGGTCTATTAGTTTCTTCATTAAGTTTTTTTTCAATGGAAGAAACATCTGCAAAATGATTATGTTCAACTGAATCCTTCCCAAGTATGTAAACTTTTCTACCTGTTCTAATTTTTGCCCTTGTAGCATGATATTTAGCCTAGCCTTCTTTTTTCTTGGAAATCTCATTACTTTCGCTTTCTTATTGTTAGTTTTCATCCCAAACCTCTCACATTGAGCCTGTAAAGTGCTCAACAACAGTCCTTTGCTGAATTACTAACTAGGGTTTGGTCATCTGCGAATCTAACTGATTTCATGAGTTTCCCACCAGCTTTTACACCATACTCCACCGTTTCCTGTCTTTTACCATCTCTGATTTCAAGTTAAATAGCATGGGTGACAGTGGACTCCCTGGTCTTACTCCCATTTTTGTGCCCATGTGCTGCCATACCTGCCTAACTGTGCCTTACTGGCTCAGCTTAAGAATGTTTCCGATGAAACACATAGCCTTCCAATCCACTCCAATTTTTTTCAACACTTCCATCAGTTTAGGCCACTCTACTTTATTCAAAATTTACAAAACAGGCAGAAACATTATGCTTATGCTCTTAAGTTCTGCTCGATCTAGGTTCTCATTACCACTAATTCATCTCAAGTCCCTCTGCCTTGTCGAAAACTTAACTGATCTTCACCTAGGTATTCTTCTGCACCTCTCTACAGTCTTCTACAGATGATTTTTGGAGCTAGCTTCACTGCATGCAGGATCAAACTAATTGTTCTATAGTCCTTCCATTCTCCTGCTTTCTTTTTCTTTGCTATAGGAATTAAAGGATACTGTTTCAGGGTTAACTCTGTGGAATTTCTCCATATTAGGAAGAGAAATAAAAAACTTTGCAATTCCACAATATAT
>WURS02012708.1:0-12294 GCA_011762765.2 Rhinocypha anisoptera | reverse complement strand
GTGGAAAAACCAAGTGTGTCATTTATCTTACGATGAATCGTTTCCACCAAGTAACGGCCGAAAACAACATCTATGTCACTGCGTTTGTCATTATGTATGCATTTTTATACGAGACGTTTTTTTTGAGCTCACACTGAAATCTGACCAATCATGAATTAAGTCACCCACTGATTACACGTTTAAAAAGAATTATATTTTGTGAAATACGTATGTACGAGATTGAAATATTTTGCGTTTTCTATTTTTTGGCGTATTGTAAGTGTGAAGTCTTCTCGGGTGAGATAATTTTCAGCCGACTTTTCGTTGGCAAACTCTCCCATCATCTTCAGGGCGTTGATGAAGTTGGTCCTGACTACGATGGCAGAGTTTGCCACGAAACGTCGGCTGAAAATTATCTTATAATGTTGATAATAGAGGCCGATACTTTGTGTAAATTCATTATGCGCAGAAGTAGATGGGATTTAAATAAAACTTTGCTTTTCCACGAAAGTAATTAATTTTTATTTTATCATTATTAATTAGTTTTTCAATCTTTTTTCTTACATAGAAAAGGACCCGAGAAGACATCACATTGACGGCATTGGATATAACTTTTAAATAGATTCTGAATAGATTAGATGCGATGAAACGGCAATGATCGATGTTGCTACTTATATTGTATCATGCTTTCCCGAAGAAGAGAGATACCATAAAGGTACCTTCGTTTTGTAAATATATATAACGACCGTTGTAGTCGTGTTAGTGCATAATTTTAAAGCAGTAGTAATTGCATTTAGGTTTCACCGTGGCTGAGATAATTTCCCACCGTTAACATTGTTCAAGTAAAACCATTTTACCGCAACAAAATATCCACGACCGAACCGTTATTCGAACCCGCGACCTATAGGTTGGGCTGTGAGATCCTCTGCCCCCTGGAAAGTCCCACGAACTGCCAGGTCGCCAATTACTACAGTGCCATTCAGCTTCGACTCTTGTTTTCAATCCCTTACCCGTTACTGAATTCCCATTGTAACTTGAGGCTTGGGAGATAAAATGTCTGGTTGTTAATATTGAGCTTCACAAAAACTTACGTAAAGCTCCTTTTAGAGACTTATGAAAAAGATGGACGTGGAAATTTCGAGAGAATTTGAAAGGAAGTAGAGGCCGCCAAATTGTCTAACTTTCCATGCGTAAACCGTTGCAAGAACAATGCGTAAACCATGCAAGAGCCTATGGGGAAACAGATAATATTTATAAAATTAACAAAGAGTACCATGGAAAATATTGAAAAATTATGTGCCAACGAACAGAAGGCGCTATATTGCTAATGGAAAAATGAATGTAATAAGCACCACTCAACATGCTTGATGGATATTAATCGCCTTAAAGTTTAATGAAAGAGAAGGTACAATTTATACCTCTCATTACACTGTTAGGTGAGTCAGCAGCAGTAACTGAACTTGACCATCGTATTATGTGATCTAAGGCGTTATCTTTCTTTCGCAAATTTATGGTCACGGCACTGGAAAATTCATCTTAAGACCATTGGAACCGATCGATAATAATTTTTTCCCTTGTTGTTATGCTGAAATGTGCAAGCCACTCCAAGGGCTGCCGATCTAATGCCTCCTTTGCACGCCCACGTATGTGGAGGCCTACGAGTTAATGCAGACTCGCGCGATTGCGTTGGCGCTCACATTAAACGTGTACTCCTATATGTTTTATTAAAACGGTATACTGATACGAATCTTAGATGATTATTGATATTATTGCTGTCACCCGACATCATTATCGCGCAACTCGTTTTACCAAAAACATTGGCAGAATTACGTGATGGGAATCTGCTTCGTTCATTGCCATTTTCTCGTTGTAGAAACCGATAAACTCTACTAGTGGAGTTGCTTCTCATTCTTCAGTCCATCTGAGAATGGGGAGAGGGTGGTAGGGCACGGCCTTGGGGGGGCCACTGAGCTCTTCCTCCTCCCCAGGGGTCACAAAATATAGTTTGTCACGCAAAGCAGCATGAGAACGTGCCCCAGATAACAAAACGCCGTGCTTAGTTTCCTCGTGAGATTCATGCACGAAACAGTCGAGTTCAGGCGATGGCGTTGTCCCGGTGAATACATATAGCACATGTATGCTTAAACCCCTGAGTAGGCAGTGGTTTTTAGACTCTTTGCACTAAAAGAGATCACTAGTGTATTATGAGAAAATTCACACACTTCATGTGCTACTTCTTGTTTTATAGGTATAACTATTTCATATTTTTCGATGTTTTTTCTAACCTTAATTATCCATACATAAGTAACATTGCCTAACAACAAAATTAAACATCCGTGTAGGCAGTTAAGAGTTTTCCCCAAAGAGAAACTGCTGAAAAATATGACGACGCATTACGACCAATAACTTTCTCATAGCCGTATAGTTTGTCACGCAAAGCAGGATGAGAACGTACCCCAGATAACGAAACGCGGAGCTTAGTTTCCTCGTGAGATTTATGCCCGAAGCAGTCGAGTTTAGGCGATGGCGCTGTCCCGGTGAATATACCACATGTATTGCTTGCGCCCATGCTTTACTACATGGGTGCAAGGAAAATCCTATAGCCAATATAAATGTTTTCATGGACCCCTACATCGATGTTTCGGTCAAACTAGGTGACCATTAACGTGGAGAAATGTGGGTAAATAAAATGATTGAAGATAGAAGGGCGCTGTGATGGAGGACTGTTCAAAGTCAAGGGAGGAGCGGTCGACTTTGAAAAGTGCTCCATCACCGTGCTCGTCCGTTGTGAAGCCTTTTTTTACCCACACTTCTCCCTTTTGATGGTTAACTAGTTGACCGAAATATCGATTTCGGAGTCTATGATGACATTTCATAATGGCTATTCGGTTTTCCTTATAGCTACAATTAAAAATCAATAGCCTACGCCTCTTCCTTCAATGTCTCATTGAGAATATTTTAAGCACATTTCTTTGCTAAACTATAATGTTGCTATGCACTCCTAAGGGTTATTATTTTCGTGTTTGTTAATTATAAACATAGTTGGGTTATAAGTTATACATTATTATTAGCAGTTGGGCGTGGTGTATTTCCAGCTCCTTTGCAACACTCATAAAGTGTTGCGTTTCTGCTGGGATAAAACTACTTTATAAGGGTAGTTTGAAGTTAAAAAATGCGTCACTTCTCCATTGGTCTTCCATTCTGGCACTTATCGATGGAGTTAAACTTTATTTGGTTAATTAGCTAATTTATTAGTTTATTAGTATTACTTTTTTCTCCCTTTGGCCAAAGTTAGAGTACAGTCTTTCCGTATTCCCTCCATCTTGCGCGTCCCTCTTTATACACCCCATTCATTCATCTAAATCTACAAAATACACTGAAAGCCACCGCCAGGAACTGTGATAAAGGTGAATTCACACCTGAAATATATTACTTGCATATGTTTTACTACGTTAACAATGATTTTAATGGAAAAGAATTTAGCGATTTATTAATATGTATTCCTATCAATCTGGAATATTGCTAGAAATTATTGCTAGTTTTAAGACCTGCAGCCATGTATAGGTTTTACTACACAAGCGATAATTTTTATGCAATAAGTTTTTGTGGTTACTTAATTTTCCATTCGTGCGGGAAAAAATTATAGCAATTATAGGTAATTTTAAGTCGCATGCGACGTACCAACATAATACGCTACTTTTCCTAATTATCCTCTCTGCGATGGCGGTCAAAGTTATTTTGTTCTCTGACCAGACGTGGAAAATTTTTAAATCTTCCCGTTCTCTCGTCTTTCCCCCGAATTTGTTTTCGGTTCAATGTACCTAAGTGCACGGTGTTTCCCTATGAACTTATCGTTTTCGGATAGATGACCTGCCTTACATTTACTCATTAGATTTAACCTGTCTTCCAACGAGCGATCAACGAGAGCCTGGCAGTCATACCATTCCCTTCAGGTGCGCAATGGCGTTGCCAGGCGGCCGTTCAACTGGCCATGGCGGCTAGTTGCTTCGAGATTCCGCAAAGCGTGAAGCACCGTAATCTTTCGTCTGGCTTATGCTTAATCGAGAAGACATCTTGAGAGATGTGTCCGTTTAAGGGGAACTTTCCGTGCGTCCACGCGTCGCTTGGATGCAAGGCTGATTTTAATGTCGGCTCGTGTGCTTTGGTCGAGGAACAGATTCGCCGGACTTAAGAAACTTTGTTGCTACACTGGAAGGGACGGCGACAACAACCCTTCTACAGAGTTTTCGCAAAATGTCGCTCTGGGAAGCGTTTGATAATATTTTATTTTGCTCTTGGTTTTCGACACGGTATTTCTATTCGTCTTGCAATTAAGATTTCCTTGACTCGCCGCTCATTCAAAGGGAATGATGAGAAAAGGGAGAGAAAAAGGCGTCGAATAAATCGTATGGAACAGTAGTAAATACTGAGAAGTAACTCGCAATTAATGCATGTGAATACGGGTGGATTCGGTGATTCAGGTGGCTATTATGTAAGCACGGAAGGGAAGAGGCCATGGATGGGAATATTAAAGTTTTCTCATCGGCGGATGGTATTAATTATAAAGAATCAGGGTGTCAGATCTACGAGAGAAAAGTTGTTAATTTAATATTATTTGTTATTCAATTGGCCACGCATAGCTCTAGACTATTTGCGGTGGACAGTTTAAAATGTTTTTGTAACAATGACGTAGCAAACATCCTTGCCCTGGGTGGAGCATGAAAAATCCTAGCCGGTATTCAAACCCGAGACCTCCAGATTAACAGACGAGGACGTTACCCCCGCTGTCACTGAGGCCGGCATTTTTGGTTCTAAGTAGCTTAGTTGATTTTACCTTTGGCTTAACAGTTTAGTACTTTGGATTACTATTCCTGAACCTTTCGAAAACTCTCCTCTTTGGACGGCAGCGTGCGTCCATATAATTGTTTCAGCAAAGAAAATTGACGTAAACCAAGGATATTACCGAAGGCATTGTTAATTAAGGCTTAAACGAGGATGAGGAAGTGGTAGTCCAATGGGTAGATCAGCCACCTACTTAACGGGAGTCGTAAATTAAATCTCCATGACAGCAGCTTAATGAAACTTCAGCTAAACTCAAGCCGAGTGATTTTCTCGGTACTAGGCCTTCTTGGGAAACGAAGGGGCGAACAGAGGAAACAACAGGTCCTCCTCTAATGTGTGAATATCACTGTCCGTTGGACCCCTCACGTTTGAAACCTGCCTTCTGGCTGAACACTGTGGTTAGCCGTATAGAATAAGAAAAAAAACAAAAATTAGACATTTTGAGCCCTATAGGCAATGGTAGTTATTATCCTAAGCCCGAAGCAGTTATAAGAGATAGTGTTTCTTCTTTCTCGGGATGCGTTTAACTATTTCGTGCTTTTCATCAAACCTGCGGCTGCTTTCTGTGACTTGAATGTTTTCTAGGAGGTATTTTTTTCTACATATACTAATATATTTTTGGGCGCCCGTAAATCCCGTTAGTTTTCTAATCTCGCTTATTTTTCCTCGACGTTATAATTTCTGCCTTTCCTTCTCTGGGATGGGACGTATTTCACGGATTACCTCGACGGGAATAATTAAGTCGGGGGCTATGTAATTTTCTGCGATAGGCGAGTGCCTTGTGGCTAGGACCTTGGCCGAAGTTTCGGTCCTTCCAGACCAGTCTGTTCCGTATGATGGTATAGGTTTAAAAATATTGTATTATATTTCTCTCCGATTGAAAGGTGAATATTAAGATCCATTCGTTTATGATAATTTGTTTCAAACGCTGTCTCATACCATAGGGTGTTAATACCTAAGAAGCTCAGAGGAAAATGTTTTAACATAGGTAAAAAGCACAATACCTCGAAACTGTTTGATAATGAGTAACAGCCAGCTAGTGTGGAAAAGGCTCAAGTACTAACAAATATTTCTACTGTAGTTTCTCCAAAATAAAATGACAGTACTACTTAATATCTAAATAATATAGCATTTGATGAAGGAATAAAAACAATGAAAATTCAATGTTTTGTGATTGGATTGGAACATCGCATTTATCTTTAAAAGGTTGCCATACATACATAAACACACGCACACATTTATACACATTCACACACTGAAACAAATAAAAAGATAGACTCACATAACGGAGAAATATTTCGGGGCTCCCTTGCCCTTTCGTCAGTCTGAGAGACTTGTTTCTGTATGTGAATGTGTATAAGTGTGTGCGTGTATTCGTGTTTGCTGCTCGTCTGAGTTTTCATGAACTATACATATATATATATATACACACACATCATATAGCCTTTCACTGACAGGATCATGAATTTATTTCTTGTATCTAATGTGGATTGAATGCTTTAATTATTTTCCTATCTTTTAATATTTTCTCCCGAATTATTATTAGCCGTAACCTTTGAAGTATGCGAAATGTCTCCCAATAATTGGGGATATCGTCAAATCAAGGAGATTGCAAAATCAAAAGTTGAAAAATTGGCAAATTCTAAAAGTTATTCACTTGTTCCCAATTATAAATCACTAGTGATTAATTGAACCGGCGACCAATGAAAGTCCCGTTCTTCGCTTCGACCTCTAAAAAGTACCGCGAGGGTGTGAGACGAAACCTGTTTCTTTTATGGCCTCAACTCGTGGACATCTCAATACGGTGACATTTCGTATATCGACCCATTTCGGATTAATTTATCAGGTCATATGCACTGGCCATTAAGAGCCCACAAGATTGAATACAGCTGACGAAAATTAACGTTATAATATAATCCATTTGTATTTCTCATGGCATTGTTCATATTGCTTAACAAATGATGATGATGAAGGTAATCTTCCAGCAAAGGAAGATTTGGCTAAATCCGCAAGTGACCTTACACGGCCAAACAATAGATGTTTCTTCATTCCTTCCTATTTCCTACTCGCCATCATCCTGAAATCGCTATTCTTTTCCTGTATCTTCCTCGCTTACTCAGCCTCACTCAACGCTTATTCTAATCTCTTTTGTTGTCCTACAGCCCACTCCACTTTGAATATCACTTCCATCAACTTTTCACTCCTCCCTCGATTTTTCCATAACAACCCCACTTACCACGTGCCAAACTTCATTTGTTTTCTCCTTCCCCATTTCACTTTCTCTATTCTCCGCCAAATCCATACTGCAAACGCCTCTAATCTGCTACCTTCTTCCTTCCTCAATGACACCATTCCAGTTTCGGCACCCTCCAGCACCACACTTAGTATGAAAGTTTTCACCAAAATATTCTTTTTGTCCTAAGATTACACCCACCTATTCCATTATTTCGTAAATACTATATTTTCTAACAGGATCCTTCATCTTAGTTACTGCCACATTCCATTTTACCAATGATAAAAACTGTTTAAGCCTTACTTTCTGCTTGTTTCGTTCTATCTTAAACCCTCCTTAAATCCTGTATTACACTCTCCCTTACTTCTGCTAGAAAAATCTCTTTAGCTTCTGTTAACTTTAATTATTTTTCGCTCCGAACCTCTAACAATGCTCATATATTGCACTCAACAAAGTTTTCTTTTTCTTCTATCACTACTCATTATCCTGCAAGCCGCCGCAGGAGAGTGTGGCACGGGGCAAGCCACCACCAAACATTCACCTACACTCCCAAATTCAAATGTTAGGAAACATATTATTACACTCAGAATGAAGCCACTCGCACGCAAAACAAAATAGCAGAACATCATCCACACCATGCGGGACAATATCAGTCTTCTCACTACAAACATGCGTGAAAACGACTACAAATGCCGTCACAATATGCAAGGTCCAAGCAAGAACTCTTCCCCTTATAAATTATCTGTGTATTTTCACGCATGACTTTCACTCCTTTATCTGTGAAGACAATGAGGTGGTTTCTCGACCTTAATGGAGCTGAGGGGAGTTAGGGACCAAGGGTTCCCTCTCGCGTGCGGTTGGGGATGACATTTTTTGTACCCTCAGGAAAATGTCTAAGAAGTGCTTGGGCCTCGATGATTGCAGTCAATATAATGTGTTCCTCAGCCGCGTTGATTCCTTATTGCAGGCTTCGCCCCCTCTTTTTTTATCAAATCCTCATAAAGCAAGGTGAAAAACACACGTGACAACGCACAACACTACTGCCCTTCCTAACATTGTTCGTCCAGGTTCTCCGCATTCCAACCTTTCGTCACTTGCCAGCCTCACTTTTCGAAGTTTCGAATGAGACGTCTTTCTCTCGAGTCCACTCCTATTTTTTGCAATGACTTCATAATTTTTGTTCTACTTCACTGTGTCGAGTAAACTATGAAAATCTGCAAATTAGGCGAATGCAGACAGGTTATGTTAATTAAGAAATGTCACGTAATATGACTATAAACTACCACTTCGCTCCCTGCATAAATCTCTCTCACTGCTTAGATTCTACAACGCATACCCAGAAATACCATTAGTTTTGTCACGAAAATATTAAGCACATTCTTTTAGAAGCACAGGAGAAAAATTGAACACACATAAACGAGCACAAAAGGATCCGAATTTTCGGTGGTCGAGTCACACCTTTTTCTTAAGGATCGAGGAAGAAGAAAACCCTTAAGGATTTCTTCTTCCTCGATTTTTAAGAAAAAGGTGTGTCTCGATCACCGAAAATTCGGATCCTTTTGTAAGTGTTCTTTTATGTGTTCTATGTTTCTCGTGTGATTCTACAAGTATGATTATATTCGCAAGTGTAGAATTCTCTCCGCATTATATATATATGTATATATATATTCTTTTATTTCCTTCCTTTGTTTTTCTTCTTTTTTAAAATTAATTTTCTAATTTTATTTTCCCTATTGTTTGTTACATCTGTAGCTACTGGGAATACGTAACTATATATGAGATAAATGCCCCTTTGGTGTCAAAAGACATTGATCTCTTTACTGCGGCAAAAACTTTACAAATATAACTTATCATTATTTCAAACGCGATCCAGAAACCAAAGTTGCTTATACATGAACAGACATACATCTACATCGAGGAACGTATATTAATAAGCAATGGTGTGCTCAGAAGGAGAGAAGTAAAGCTTGGAAATAATGCACTTACAGCATACGAATAAACGGAAGAATTATGCAAAAGACCACTCACTCGGCACTTAAACTGTTTCTCAGGTGACCTTCCACCCTCGTCTACTGAAGACGACTAACTTCTTCAGATGCTCTCCCATGGCTTGGGTGTTACGACCTCTGACTCATACACCAATAGAACCTTTAGTTAAGGTTTTTCTCCTCGTCGTAATTTTTATCCACGCTAAAATCCGTCTCGGAAAAATATCTGTTTATCAGGGCGAATTTTCTTCACCATTACCCTTGAGTTTCGCTCCTATTTCAGGTTATATTGGAGGCGGAAAACGGAAATATTTCTATTTCTCTTTTCTCACTCTGACGGATCATGTTTCTTGAACAGCAAATTTACTAATATATATGTAGAAGCGTCATAAATGTATCGTAAGTGCATTCCATTGCATAGAGCATTTTTTTTAGTTCATTTTCCAATTCTGCCACACTCTTCATATTTAAAAAAATATTCTGGGGGACAACGAACGAAAGCATTTCGTAGCCTAAATATTTAAAATCCTTAGAAACTACAGAAATACTCTACTTTTATGTTTATATGTTTTATGCTTTTTGGTTGTATTATTATTCCTACTTATTCAGACCTACGGCATTATACACCCCATTACCCTTTTTGAGATACGTATCTATAAGACTTTATTTTTTAGAGCTGATGCAGAACTCATGGACTGGAAGCTGTTTATAATCGTCCTAATAATTAATTCTCTTTCTCCTTTTTGATGTAATATCATGAAAGTATTCCGATAGAGAAAAGGAATATTGGCACGTAGCGGCTTGATATTTAGTCTGCGTTTGGTGGCGCACTAATTGCGCCCCGCAAAACAAACGTGGATCGAAAAATTCAAAATTAATCACTGGGATAAATTTAATGCATTTATTTGTTTACAAAAATTATTCGAAGGTATCCCACTGTGATCCTACTGGCGTGCATGCAATCAGTCCCACGAATTCCTATTTGTGAAAGATAAAAGCGAAATAAGATCGAAATAATTCACGGGTGAGGTGCTCGGGTGCATTTGATTTTGAATCAATTAACTTCCTTGCAGCCCCACGATAAATTATCGCGAACCGGATCCATTCAGGCTGTCCTCCGTGCCATTCGGCTAATGCGGAGCATCCAAGCATGCACATATGTTATGTAGTCGCCGGTTGGCTGCGCCACAAATCGGCGAGAATCATCTTCAGTAATGGCGTAGGCACCGGCTAGCAGCGCATGCCTTTTTAAAAGCCTCTTTGACCGAAGGAACTCTTGTCAGTTTACTGCCTGGAATGTCTGGGTCGCAGGGCACCTGCAGTGGCGTTGGAGCTTGCTCTAATGCGCGCCCTGGCCCTTATCCGTAGGGCTCGTTAAGAGTCCACTAACTTTCCACTAGCTGGTCGGTTTAATTGAAGCACCCCAGCGATTCTATGTAATGCATATGTGGTCTCTCCAGTAAAGGCGGTTGCCGCATGCTTAGTAATATCTATTGCAGTCCTGCCAAAAAACCCGGAAGTGTAAATATTGGTCTTGAAAAAAAACTGCAAATTGATCGGAATTCATCTTAATTTTCTCTGGTTTCTACATAAAATATTCGCCAAAATTCATATATTACTGTGATGATAGCTGAATGCGAATTGGTTGAATATATGTGTGCCCATAAACCAGTTTGAATGATGGGGTAATATTCCAATTATCAATTTCAGCTTCTAAGTATAGTAATTCCAGATTTACAACTTGTTCAGTTTCCGCGTTGAAATATTGCTATCACTACTGGAAAACCACTAGGCGCTAATTTTATGGCGGAAGCATGTTTTTATTGCTTTGTGGTAAATGGGTTTTGACGTCACTATCTCCAAATTAGCTATATTTTACCAAACGACGAACGGCACTAATCTGTTTATTCTCTCCATCACGGTTCTTAACTTGGAAAATTACCGAAGCAAAAATGTTGTTAGGGATACTGTTGGATTGGGTTGATTATGTCTCATGATCCATTTTCTAAATCTGCATGTAGTCACAAATCACCCCCGATGCTTTTAGATGTCATTGTTAACCGTGAGTTCTAAAATCATGCTTTAAATAGCGTTTGGTTCCATCGTCTGTTAAATTTAACTTCCAACTATAGTCTCAATTTTCAACATAGTTTAGGTGGCGAGTAATAAGGAGTGAAATTCTATTGTATCCATTCTTTAAGTATATATTCCTGAATCACAAGTGACAGGCTTACCTGTTATCTCTTTTGATTTAGAATTGATAACAGTCAGTTTTTGTGGCTTTGCCAAGCCGATTTTTTAAAGTAATCATTCTGATTATCCTTTAACCCTATATTGATGAACCCCGGCTAGCTTTGCGCCATTGAAGATTAGCCCTAATTGATTTAAAATGGCATTTTCCCGTAATTAATCGTTCGAAAATTATCTTCTTTTTATCTCGTATGCATCTTAAGTTTATTTACTTGTGGTTCATGTTGTAGACGTGGAATCTGGCGCGATGCCTCTTTTGGAACGATGCACGAGCAAGTAACTTGACGTATCCAGCCAACAACCTGTGAATTACGCATTATGTCCGAAAGCATGCTGTGGATTATCATTCAGAAAATATTATGGGACGTCGGCCAGCATTAATGACCCTGCTTTGGGAATTTTAATTTCCCTTCAAGCCAATAGCTTATCGGAAAATAAATTCTCGATATCTTCGCAGCTGCATCAAGGAAACATGGCTTCATGAAACAAATAATGTGTTAGTGCCTCGTGTAGGAAATTGAATGTGTTAATCGTCTGACCTCAACTTGTACGCCCTTCAAGTACTTGGGACTCAGCTGTGAAGGACTTAATTTGTGAATCGAACGATATTCGGAGAAAAGGCACACTCGTCGTCGCAAATCCGATGTAAAGGGACAGCAACCGTTACAGTTGCATCGTAAAACCTGGAAAGGTGACTTGCCGTGATGAGAAGTACGAAAATTACTTGCTCGTGCCAAATTACAGGCTAAATTCCCACCCTTAGAGCGTACACTAGTGGTACATGTCTTACACCTAATCGTATTGGAAGTGAGACTTAGTAACTATTGACTGTTTACGTCTACGTAGTACCCTGCAAGCAGCTGCAAGGGCGTGTGCCAGGAGGTGAGTGAGCCATCACCAGGCATATATTCCCACATGCACATATTCATCATCAGTACTTCAATCCGAAGATTGGTTCACTGCAGCCCTCCATCCTTTCCTATCTAGTGCTAGCTCTCTTAC
>WURS02012707.1:0-60014 GCA_011762765.2 Rhinocypha anisoptera | reverse complement strand
TTCTCTTTATTATTCATATAATTAGCTTAGCAAAAACAAACATACAATGGCCGGGACAATAAGTAAAACCACCCTTTTGAGATTAGAGTTTATTTCATAACTGAGACCAAATTTTAAGCACTTAAGATACTCTTACCCACCGAGTCTCTCTACTTGCCACTGGCCTGTTGGCCAGCTGCGGATCCGCGCCTTTTCTCATAGAGTCTGTCTTTTCTCGACCTTCCATCATTTGTTTGTAGTTTGAGTTTAGTTAGTTAAAAATTAATAACTTCATCACCTAGTTGTTGGTTGGGTCGAGTTTAGGAAGGATAGGGCCGGGGCAGTATGACCGCCACTGGGCAGCACCTGCACTCGATACCTGCTTGAGTGAGCAGTTGCAACGGGTACGATGCACTCGGCAACATAGCTTCACCAAGGATTACAAAGTGTTTCTTGCCGAGGCATTTCGCTGATAATGGCAAGTTTTTTAAATTACATTGGCTCTGTGCTAAAGTTTATTGTTATCATCTGATGTTTTTTCGATTTCGTTTTGGCCGCTTGTTGTTGCTAAATAATAGATGAGAACGCAATGAAATTGCGTGTGTCTCTCATCGAATGCCTTGCATTGAGCCTTCAGTTTGATTACGTACTATAGATTATCTAGCTCTAATTAACAGTTGAGTTTAATTAAAATTTTTGGCAGTCGAATCACAATTTGGTAAAAAGTTGTCGCATTTTTGTTGTTGTTGAAGTGAAATGCCAAAAGTAATTGGTAACTGTTGTGAGCAGTTCTACTGGTCGTTGGCGGCAATTGGAAACGATTTGAAATCACAATTACTATAGCGAAATGTAACCTAATCCAGTTGGAACATACTGCTTTGTTCACCTAAACTAGCACTTTTTGGTTTGATTTAGTTGGCATATTTCCGTTTGTATGTCTTGATGGCCGCATCCTTCTATTATCCTTAATTGTTTGCTTGTTGTGGACCACATTTCTGACAGATTTAGATGCTACACGCCGAAGCGCACTTTGAAGGGGAACAACTCGACTCGATTCTTCCTGCTCAACTGCGCCGTATCAGGTAGTGGCACAGTGGCTTCAGACACATTGAATGCCATAATTGAATTGAATTAATCAATTGCTTTACAGCACCCTGCTTGCCTCGATTGTTTAGTCTGTGATTATCAGTTTTGTTCTGTGGCCTGAGGCAATGTTGCTCGAGTAGTGTAGTTTGTTGCAGTGATGCTACACTTGGATATCACTACTTTGAAGTGATACGTGAGAGCGGTGCTGCTCGGTGATAAGGACGCTTGGAGTGGTGATAGTGCCGCAATGGCTCGCTACTCCCTGCCACACTTGAATTTGTCTTGTTTTTAACTGTTGTTCTATTTTGTTAGTTACAACAATGATGGAAACGGATTCCGACAAAGAGAGATGGGCAGAAGAATCGGGCTCGGACAAAGGAGTTTGCGACACGAGTGCCAAGCCTCCATCACTGTCGAGACAAAGTATTACTCAGCTCTGTAGGCAATTGTTTGCCTTAGAGGTGCTTCATGTCAAACAGCTCAACAGCTACGACGACCGCAATTACTGGGTGCAAAGCGTTGACAAGCTCGAGTTTGTTCTCAAAGTGACCAACTCGACAGACACAGCTTCGCCTGGCTTGCTCGAAGCGCAGAATGCAATGATGCAGTACTTGGATAGAAACTCTTTTCATGTACCAAGTCTGATGGTCACAATCGATGATGAGCAAATTTCGCGTCGCCACTTGCCTATCGACAACATTAACTCTCCCATCTATGCCATTCGTTTGTTTCGTTTCATACCTGGAATTCGACTTTGTGAGGTTTCTCTCGATCACCAATTGTTGATGGACTGTGGAGAATACATTGCACGACTGGATTTGACTCTCCAAGAATTCCACAACGAGGTTATTCGACATCGCACATATCAGTGGAGTTTGACAAGTGTGCCACAACTACAAAAGTACCTAAGTGTATTGGGAGATGAGCACAAGCAAGCCGCAGTTAAACGTTGCATCGAAGAGTTTGAAGCTGTAATTCTCAACAAATGGCATTTGCTGGAGAAATCCTTTATCCACGGAGACCTGAACGAACAGAATATTTTGGTTAGCGACCAACCTGATCTGGGTGGTTATCGTGTGCACGCCATTCTCGACTTTGGAGACATCTCTTACGGTCCACGTGTGTTTGACATAGCAATTTTCATTGCATATTTGATGTTGATCAAGTGCACAGTGGACTCGATTTGGGAAGCACCCAGGTGGGTACTGGAGGGCTACAAAAAGCATTACTCATTGAACATGTCTGATCTTGGTGCTATTTTGGTGTGCGCCAAGGCTCGACTGGCACAGTCGCTGACACTGGGCGCGCACACCCACTCACAGCAGCCCGACAACGTATACTTGCTGACCACTGCCAAAACTGGTTGGCAGGTACTGAATACACTGTGCCAGGTAGAGGACTCGCGCTTGCTGGCCCACTGGAGCGGAGAGCTTGGCTCATATACTGATCATTCGGTCCGCCAATCGTCCCACTAATGCGCCTAATTGTCTCGCCCAATACATAATTGACGAAGCAATCACTGCTCGGCTTACGACCTGTGCTCTCCCGCGATTTTACACATTGATGTGAACGTGTACGCCATTTTGGGCTTACATTAAAGTTGGTTTCTACACATGGGCACTAGTTTTATGGCTTTTTACGCGATTCCGTTGGCGCCACTGAGTGCTGGGGTGACGTAGTGCCACTGGCCAGGTGACGAACAGCAGCTGGCTCATCGCACCGCCAAAGGAGCAACGCCAAACAAGCAATTGATTTGTCTCAATGCTTTCTGATGGGCTGGATGCCACCGCTGAGTTGACATTGTTTGCTCCTGAGTGTAACTCTACCCACCATATTCACTGGAGAATTGGTGAACATCGATTTTTGTCTTTACGCCAAGTTCAATTTGAATTGATTCTTCTACTTTAACAATGCTTGTATGTAATAGATGCCCCACAATCTGGAAACTTTAGAGAGGATTTGAGTGCGATCTTCACATTAAGAGGTGAATAAGTAATTTCTTTTTGTCCTAATGAATACACACACAATGATGAAAGAGAGTAAAAGGGGTCGAGAAACGGTAACATTTGTACTTTGAATATTTAGACTTTCGCTCCCCTTTCTTCCTCTTATTCTTTTTTTTGTTATAGATAAGTCAAACACTAATGTTCGAATGCTAATTTGCAAGTCTTCTTGTGTCAAGTTTAGCTGCATGAAAAGTTTAGCAAGCGCGTTCGATTGAATCGACTCTCTGGATCGCTTGATTGCGATCGGCAACACGAACGACAGTAAATGCTCGTTACACTGTTGTTTGTTTCTTGTTCGTCGTCGATTGTTATAATTTATATATTGGTCTGGCTGTGGGAGGGGGGCGAAATAGGACCCAGTGAGACTGCGAACTGGCAATGGATCACACTGGGAACGCGGTCGAGTCGAGCACGATAGGCTCTCGCTTTTGGCCGACAATGCCAATCAGCCAACCAAGCCAAGGAAAGAAGGCGAAACACGACGCCTCAGATTCATGTCTCGAGTTTAAGTCTAATGAGAGGATTAAACCAAATGAAGTCATTTGATTGAGTTGTCGTCGAGCGTGCGAGGGGGGAGTAAAATGGCGTGTAGGCGGGTCACCGAATATGGCAAGGGCTAATTATGCCGAGGTGAAGCCAAGTGGCCTGGCATCGATTGGCACCCAGTCGAACCAGTTCGATTGGAAATGGCTATTGGTTCCGCCACTCCACTTGCTCATCTTGCCGCCAGGCTTCAACCTTACTGAATCGATGTTTCTACTTTCTCCCTCTTTCATTCACTTCAACGCCAATCTTCATCGTCTACTCCGAATACTCCAACCGTCATCTTCTTTACCAACAAATAATTCAATTTTTGTTGCTTTCTTTTATTTAAATTTTAATCTCATTTTTGTTTGTTTTTGTTCATTGAAACACACTCGCAATCAGATTTAATCCAAACTCGACTCGTCACTACCGATTAGGACACAGTTGAGCTGCTTTGCCTTTGTCTACACACAAGCACACACACACAGCCCTTCTCTTTCGCTCCGATTTCATCTCAACCGAAAAAGTAGAATTTATATGCCATCAAAGTATTCAATTCCAAATCCATGAGCACTGGCTATTATTTGCAATCATTACAGTTTCACTTCTAACCATTATACGGTCATCTCTATTACATACAGTACCGCTGATAGTTCTTTCAATTTCTACAATTTGAGCAGTGACAATTAGTCAAACAAGTTAATTGTTCGACCAGTAAATTAAATTGTAACATTAAACAGTACTGTCGGTTCACTACTGCTTCACTGGTGATTCAGTGTGTCCTGCAGTGATGACATAAGTCCAATGTAATTTTAGTATAGTAGTGTGAACCATGACCATCACAAGTGGCCTAATAATTTTTTTTCAATTTTTAAGTAAATTTGTAACTAATAATAAGAACACCAATTCAGTGTAGCAAAAAATACTATTGCGAGTAGGATAAAAACATCTACTATGCGACTGGAATTTAAATTATGTTTGTATGCTTTGTTAAACTAAATTATTAAATAATATAAATAAATACATTTAAGAAAACATGACTAATCCGGCTTGATTTGAGTCCGTTTTTTGCACTGCACTATAGTAAAGTAAAGGTGGCAGGAGAAACACCGGAGAATTCATGGAAGTTTTTCTTCTCAAAAGTGCAAAGTCTGAAAACTTTTTCTGCAATTGATTTTTCTAGGTAAAGTATGTACAGTAGTGCCAACGCACAAAGAATTGAGCTAATTAGCAAAAGCCAAAATAAACAGAGTATGATTTGCTTTAGCATCAACTTGGTGACACGATCTAGTGTTAACGCACTATTTTGCCAACAATCTACTCTTGAGCTCGCCCCTACTGTTGCCTTGGTCATCAATAATTGGTTCTTCTTGTTAGTTTACGTCTCTCTCTCTCTCTCTCTCTCTCTCTCTCTCTCTGAATTTGTATGGCGTGCGATCCAAAAACTGTAAGTGGAATCGCCATACTATCTCGGGGTATCACAGTCTTGTGACCTAACTCGACAGACTAGTAGCACTTAAAATGCCACTATTCGGCTTGTTTGAATGTTAACATAAACAGACTCAATGGTCGGTGTGTGTGTGCTCGAGACCAGGAGTGAAAAACGGTCTCTGACTGCATTACACGGACTAGATCACGCCACTTGAGTTACCGGCAGTCAGAGCAGTGGGCTAAACAAAAAGTTCAAAGCATGGTGTTGTACCTCGCATCGAGCAAGGAAGGAAGCCAGGGGAAAACGTTTTTATATCCATCGCTTGCGCGTTCGCCAATCAAGTGATACTCTAAGGGCCAAGATTAGAGCTACATTGAAGACCAATTGATCCCAGGGCATCTGGAGCCATTAGTGAGGCATAGGAGTCGATACACGCCTGGGTCTTTAATTGCATTGCAATGGGTTCACTTTCATTGAAGGTGGCGATCCACTGACTGCGCAGGTTCGGTTGCGCCGCCACCACACGCTCACCCACTGCCAGACCTATTGTTGTACAACCCAAAAATGGGTATGCCATCAGTGGGAAGATCTCGCTGCGAGCGAGGCATGGCGCCCAGTAGACTGCCGCCACCGGCAGACAACGCACCATCTTACCACCACCATGCTGGGCTAGCCGCACTTTGCATCACTGGTGTCATTCCATTCTACTATGATCCTTTGGCCAATTACCACGCGCTTCCATGTGAAAGTGTGCTCAAAGTAAATTCATTTGCGTCTGGCAACACCAGTTTGTTTCACCTTCCTCGAAACGACACGCCACGAACATATGATTATTGTTGTGCAGCTTATCAATGATTGAATCTACCCATTTTCAAGTTAATTAAAACTTTAATTGATCGGGAACTGAGTGGATAGAAATTTGTAGTGGTGTAGAGTGACAAGTGGGTGTCATCTCGAAACAGCTTCTCACGAACCCATAGCACCAGTATTATTAGTATTAGCAGGAGCACCACTGCGCATTGCGATCACCACTGTCGCTTTGCCACTTGACATGAACCAGATAATGAAGAGGCTCATTCGCAACGTGTCCGTGTCCCGTGTTTCTGTCTCCGGCCGTTAATCATCAATTGGTGGCACTCGCCGGGAAGAGGCCGCTTGTGGTGTGAATATTTGTGGCTGCTCCTTTTTGCAATCAATTACGTTTCAGTGTACATTACTGCTGCTCGCCGACGGTGTGTACTTGACGAGTGACACACGGTAAGCCACGGGCGGCATCAACACGATCCGACTTGCACTCAAGCCTATCACCCATGTCATTCTCTCTTGTTCGTGCCTATTTGTACCCATGTTTGATTTGAACAACTCAAATTCATCCTTAAACAACATCGATTTACATTGCAACCATCATGTCAACATCCATCATGGAATGACTAGAAAACTTGAATTTGGCAAACCAACATTGCGGCAGGTCACCACGAATTGTAGATTCGATTGATCTACTCTACTAACAAGCAGCTAAACCAAAGCTTTTTCATTGATGAGATTCTACCCACTCTAACAATAAGTGACTCTTTTTCCAATAAAACAACCAACAATCGATTTAAATCACAAAGTTGCTTACATTCGACCTATACTGTGTTCCATTTTTGTTTTCTCAGAAAATATTGCTCGTCATAAGAAGACTTGTTGAAATTCGATTATTGAGGCGGACAGGGCAGTCACATTGGAAAGCACAGTAAAATGGTGTTTAGCACCATTTAAGCAGCTGGCAGTGGGACTAACTTTGTTATCTAGCCACGATTGAACCAACATAACGGCGATTGCTCCATGTTTCGAGCCGCTCTGCTCAACATTCTAATTCTTATATGGTTTTGAAGGATTTTGGTGAGAAAATCGCTTGATGTAATGAACAATCTCGAGCTTATTTACTCCTAACAAAGATCAAATTGCAACAATTTGCGTATCATTCCACTAGTGTGCCAGAAAATTCATATCAATGTTGTATGGACTGGAAATGTCAGCAGATTTTTCATCACTGTGTTTGCGTTGCGCTCACCCTCTTGTGAACTAGTAAAATGTGGTTTGGCTTGCTCTCTACTGATGCCATCCCATTCCTCACTACAATTCATGCGTTTTACCTCAAGTTCTCAAATATTGCTCGTTATATCGAACGATGAATGATCTCGACCCGTCTGGGTGTTGGCTTAGTGTTATAGCGGTGAGCAAGGCTTCTCGTGGTGGTGAGACGACTCGGCGCCATGCTCTCAAAACTTGGTGCTCCGGTCAACACTCGGATGGCTTCTAAACAAACTTATCTTGACAGCTTATGACAATGTAAGTATGACCATGTTAACAAGAACAACTAGTTCTATGAATATTAATTTTCTTTATATATTTCTATCTGTCAGTGGCTTAATAGGCATTTTTTAATTACTTGCTCGTTTGCAGTGGTGTACAACGAGTTGGGGTGAAGAAGGGAGTTGGGACTGGGTTGCTACACTTCTGCTGTTGCTAGACTTGAATTCACTCACTAATGGAGCACCAGTAGAATTGGCTCGCAAAGAATGTCTTCAATGGATGCTACACACGGCTTGATCAGATTGCTTCACACACTCTAGCAAAGATTGCGTTGTTTAGGTTGCACCACTCGAATGCGTGCCAAACCAGCCTGTCTGGGATTCACTGCAGCTAATTGGGTTTAATCCTATAACGGCACTTTGTAACCTAACTGACATCCGCTTCACATTGAACACTGGTGTTACATGAACTTTCAACTTTGATCACCCAACCCAAGCTGTTTGGTTAAATTTATAAACAATTTAGCGTGTGAAACATTCTTAGCATTGCGCAAATGATTTTCATTTCTCCTCTCATTGGTAGTGCTCAACCAGGCAAACTTGTGACGGACTGGTGTGAGCGTGCATATCATAATTCTAATTCCTTTAAGTTGATTAAGTTGAAGCCAAATTGATGGTGCTTCTATTAGTGAAGGTAGAAAAGAGAAAGAGAGCCCATTTAAATTTAGATTGGTTCCGCTGCCACCACCCGCGGATGATGACAATCGCCGAGCTGTCTGGCCACCAGGAGAGCCGCCATTGTGAACGCACAGCTAACCCCACCAGCAGACTTGTCTCATTCATTTGACTCTGCAAGTCGTTTTTAGTAGACAAAAAGGATAAGAAAAACAAAATCAAAGACCATGATTTCGATTACTTGCCATCTAATTTATAATAAGATCTAAATTTTAATTCAATTTTGCCCAAGAATTTCCACTCAAATAGACTCGAGTGGTTGGTGAACAGAGCGCATTTGGCTGACATCTGCTGGTTGCCTGCCAGCTCGATTACCTATGCCTCGGTGCACTCATTTAGTCACTCACCGCAGAGTGGGTCAAATCACCCACTATCACTAATCTTCCACCTTCAAGTCTGTGCTACTGTGCGTCTCTACGCTCTTGACCTTTGTGCAGAGAAGCCACTTTAGTACCTAGTGGACAGCGCAAGTAAAGACACACTGTTCGCATCTACATTGCCCATTCTATGTTAGGCAAAAGTGTAAACAATGAATGGTATTATCTGATGTAGAGGCCATCTCCCTGTCGGTGCTACTATTGGCGCATTATTTAATTTAATATGCTAATACTATCACTGCTCGACAGTATGCAACATTAGCTGTGTCGACACCACTGATACCCGAAATTGTAACGTAATTAGCACTGTCTTTTAGGGTGGCAGGGAAGGGCCAGAATGATAATTCGCCACTGCCACTGGCACTAGTGTTGGTCGGCATTTGCTCGCACACCGGGTATAATTTTGGTCCGTGGTTCGGTTGTTGGGCGCGTTACTCTCTGTCACTGGCCCGCACACGGCTACATTTGCCTAATTACACCCGGGCTTGCGATTACAAGACAACTCATCTCTATACCGACCACAATGCCATACTCGATCTCTAGTGTTTAACTACTTGGCACAGTCGACTAGTTTGCTCACTTGCTCACCTTTTTGAGGCGATCAGGCACAACGGAATCAGAGGTTGGAGGGCATATGGCTATGAAATGATTAATTATTGTGATCTCAAAGAGATAATGAGGCATCGCTGAGCAAACGTCAAACACAGTGCACAGTGTGACGTTGCAGACGCGAAAGTTGGCGCCAGGCGATTGGTGCAGAAGAGTACAATGGAGACAATCAGTGATTCGAGTCTGTACTGGCTGAGGTGAATTAATGCCCTCGGCTCAGCGACGCACCAGTGTCACTGAATGCAAGTCTATTCAACCAGTTAGCATGGCAAGTTAATTTTTAAATGGTTCTTGCACCAACTGGCGCCAAACTTGTCACAAATTATTTAATTTGTCTGTCTGCTGCTTGTTTTGACGACTCACTTGTGTGCATATGTTTCTCCTGAGTCTAGATTGTCAGCCATACCAGAGCTATTGTCAAGTCAGATCGACTTATGAATCTAAGCGATATGATAGCAGCTCACTCGTATCACACCTGCCTTAGTCAGTGTCTCAATACAGTAGATTCGACATTACCCTGAAATGTACTGAACTATGTTTACTGCTAGTGTTCTCGGCACGAGCTCTGCTGCATTGGTCTCGGTCACTCGCTCTGCTCGTGAGCCGAGTCTTTAATTGCACCATACTTGTCGTTTTGGTGTGGAGCTTCCCCACACCGAAAACATTGAGTGCCAGTCGCAGTAGAGCTCGATCATCGACCGGATCGTGCTTGCTAGCTTCTCTACCCAAGACTCAACTAGGATTTAAAATGTTGTAGAGTGGCTAATTTAAATTTATAGCTATGGCAAGGGAAGAGAATGAGCTTATAGTAGCTGGTGATTGCGGCTTGAACGGCACCTAGCGCAGTTTTCCAACCATGGACCAGGGCAAAGAGCGAATGACATTTTGTCTGTTCACTATTAACTGCGACTAGGCACGCTATTTAGATTCTGTATCTATGGCAAAAATCATTTACATTTGTTGCCACCATCTTGAAGGTACCTGAGTAGTAGGAAGTGCGTCTGTGGTCGGCTGGTGCTTGTCTTGTCTCACTCGGTGCGCTCAAGTTCGATCCACTGACCCGCCACTCAAATCACCGGTGGCACGGCCGGGTGCCACTGCCACTGATTGGGCACCACGGCTTGCTACCTTGCTAGCCGCGCCTTACTGTTCCATGGACGTGCACGTCATCCCATCACTATCTGCCTCTGTCTTTCTCTCTTGGGCACCCGGGCACGATTGATTCAATTAGACAGCTCATTTGCTTAGTGCTCTAATCGGTGGCCCGATGTACAGCTGGTCGCGCAGCAAAGCCAGTCGGCATGACGGCAAGTGGTGCCGGGTGCCACTCCTGGCCATGCTTCGGGAGGAGGATAGCACACTTCGGAAGGAGGACACGCTTGGCAGCGACGCCAGTGCCTGTGGAATCTATCCAACGACTTGGATTGTGATTTTTCAATCGATAGCTTCACGTCTGTGTGCGTTAAGTATGGCGGACAAGTAAACAATTGACTCGGCGTGGCTTGGATCGACTGTGCAGCACAACTAAAAATAGCTTTCACAGAGGGTTATGTGTGCAAAGCTGTGGCTGAGATGAGCTGCGGCGGCTCGTTTCCAAGGAAGTTGCCTCCGTCCCTCTACTTGGTCCTGCTACACTCATTTCGTCCGGTAGCAGCAGTCGGTGGTTTGCTCAATTAGAAATTGATTACCAGCTTTGTGCGCTCGATGGAAAATTAAGTATCGTTCAATGATGAACGGTACAACGCGGACCGACTTGTGGATGTTCAGTGTTCTTATTCTCTATTCAACTTATCTGTGCCACAACATAAACAAATAACTTGGTGCGCTCTCCGCACCAGAACTGCTACTATTACATTAAGTAACAATTCATCTTGCTGTTTCTCTTTCTCCTCTCTCTTATTGGCAGATGACAATAACCAAAATTATCAATTACCATGACCTAATGTATCGCGCAACAAAAGATCAAGCAACTAGCAACGGGAGTCAAGCAGCGTGCAGCAACAGTCAACATGTCAACTCAGGCACCTCAGTACAGCCACAGTTGCCATCGATCGTCATCTCCGATTTGCCCCGGACAGCTCGGCAGGCTTCTCTCGCAGCAGTAGTGGCGTGCCACCAGGCAGAGGCCCACTCAGGCCCGGCGCCCGTCACGGGCAAGGTGAGCACTCCCACCCTACCGTGTAATGCCCACTCGATGGAGTCACCAAGAGAACATCGCTTGCAAGCTCAGCTCAGTGGTTCCGATCCAAGCCATATTTGCCACGTGTCTGACCACCAGTGGGAAGAATCACCAAAGAAAGAGATGTGTGGCCACGAGACAAAGTGTTCAGTGATGCGACCCACCACTCTCTCCGCCATGCAGTCCTCGCTTAGTGCACCCAAACCACCTGAATTTTCCATCTCGCCAGCAGACTCATTGTCTAAAGCCTCTTCCAATGAACAAGTTTCTTCCAACGCCTTCCTTCCCCCAGGCGGCAAATTTATGGCACCCCACTCACCATCGAGTCTCAGTGTAAATTTTTGTAAGTAAATCTAACAAATGTAAAGGGGCGTTAATTTTGTTGGGTCTCTTGAACTAGGTTATAACAATGGCAACATGGTGCTTAGTCCATCGTTCACTTCGCTACAAGGTAGTCTTGCCTCGTCCATCAACGACCTTACAGTGGAGTTAGAACAGTTGGAGAAGGCCATTAGGCACAACGATGTCAAGTTTGTGACGCGTATGCTTGAGATGTACATGAGCAAAAGTCAGAGTGACAAGGTAAGTCAATGCTCGAAACGATCGGGGCTAAGCCAAGAAACACGCGGCGAGCGGCCATTGCTACGTAGCCAAACAGCTTTCGATGAGCAACTCAATGCAGAAGGGTTGCGCCGTGAATCCGGCTCCACCGAAGACCGTGACTACCTAGCCCTCTTCACCAGCTCGCTCCACCTCGCCATTGAGAATAATGCATACGATGTTACCCTTCTACTACTGCAACACGGAGTGGACCCTAACGAGGCAGGTGTGGTGCCTCTCTCCACTGATTTTTGGCGACGCTCTAGTCACACGAGTGAAGAGAGTGCTGTGCTCAACCAAGACCGACTGCATCTTGGCAATCTCAGCATGGTGCCCTCGACCAGCCGTGAGCCCTTGATACGCACGCCTTCGATCCGCACAGCAATGACACCAATTCTGCTAAGTCCTCAAGCGGGTGTGTCCTTTGTGGCTAGTAGCAGTGCCATTCCCCTCCCACAGCTCTATTTTTCGCTTAACTCGAGTCCTAGCTCGGTCAACAGTGATCTGTCTAGCATGTGCCCTTCAGCAACCAAATTTGTTCGTCTTCGCGCTGAAATGTTGCCCGGACTTCGCACAGTGTACCAGCGTCCCGATGGCACCAGTGTGGACTACTCGGAAGAGTACACACGTGACAAACTTTTTGTGCTTCCACCCATTTATCTCGCAGTGGCACTCAACAACTCGGTGATACTGCGCGAGTTGATCAAGTATGGTGCCAACGTGAACGTGACCGACAGCCACGGGGTCACGCCTTTGCATATCTGTTTGTGCCAGGAGCACATTTCGAGAGCTTGCCTTCATCTGCTGATTCAATCTGGTGCCAAGCTTAGGGTCAAGAACAAGCAGATGGTAGCGCCTTACGAGCTTGTCGAGCACGAGTTGACGGAAGAAGTCACCCAAATTCAACGCACCATTATTGAAGAGTCATTTGGCCAGTTGTTGCCAAGCAAGCCTAAGACGAAGCGCAAAGACTCGACAGCTAATCCTCGTCGCAAGAGTTTGGTACAAGAAAACAGCAGCAGTAGCATAAACTTGTCGGTACCAGCAGGCAAACACTATGTGGCCAAGGAAGAGAGTGTTGACTCGTGCAGTAGTGGACCTACTTTGTCTCGCCTTTTTGAATCCAAAGAACGCAAAAAGAGCGAACAACCGAAGCTTTCTAAGTTGGTGGGGCGAGAGGTGCAAATCTGTTTTGACGATCCACCAGGCAGCGAGACACCAAGTGGCAATCCCGAATTGATGGGCATTCGTGGCCCTCGCAAATCTACCGCTGAGCCAAGCTCAAATCTGTTCTCCGCCACCCTTTCAGGCATTATGGGCCATAAGAGAAGCTTTGCTTGCGACTCGAGTGGCGCGCCAATCGCCAACACCGGGGGAAAATCTGTCAACAACTCGGTGAGTGTCATTCGATGTACAGACACAAGCTAAACAATCTAAATCGGTCTGATCGATTCACACCACACCCATCTGCCTGGCTGGGCACACCAATTTAAATCCATTATCATTATATGATGATGTCATTAAATTTAATTATGGCAAGCGAGCTAACGAGTGGTGCCACTAGTGGCAAGTTGGAGTGATGAACGTATCAATAATTGATCAAGCTCTCCTTGTCGCACTGGATGTGTTTAGTGTTGCATGGGCACCGAGAGGCGCGAGCAGTGGCGCCTTCAATGAATCGCGATGCCGCTCATCATTGTTTTGTGGTAAATTCACTCCTTGCACTTTTCTCGTTTCCATCTTGCTACTGATACCAATTGATAAGTGCATTGTGATCGTTGCGAATTGTCTGATAACTCTTGATAACGTTGTACTTCTTTGATTTGTCAAATAATACAAAAAAATAGATGAGCGAATTGGATGAGTTCTGACGGTCCTGGCGTCATGTTAAAAGCACCTTAGTGGAGTGGTGAAAAAGCACTAAGACACACATTGCGCCACTCAGCAACGCAATTAGAGAAGCAGAACTGTAATCGTGCCGCGACACCCTTGGCCATATCCCACATTCTAATTGACTCACCCCAAACTCGACCAGTGACAGGTTGACAGAATCACACCAAGTCTAATCCACTAATTCTTTTGTTCAAGTTTGCTGATATATAGTTGTAGGAGAGCTTAATCAAAATGTCTAGTCAAACTAAACAAACTAACGCTACTCAATAGGTCATTCTAAGTGGATCCTTAAATTTAGAATCTTGCCCCTTGTTAGCATCGTTTTAGGTGGTGAAATATTTATTTTCAATCCACAAATGCACCACTGGGAAATATGTCAAATGGTTTTGAAACTCAATTTTTTGAATTACTGATTAGTTTCAGTTGAAACATTTTGCTTTGCGCTGATTTAGCGTTTGGTTAGTGGAGTATTGCAAGTTCATCAATGTGACATTTTCAAATTAATCAAATGCAATGCTAATAGGAGCAAATGCTTTTCATATTTCTTCTGTATGCCACCTTCAAGAAGGCTTTCAATCTTTCTCTTTTCTCCTATTATTGATGGTTTTGCTCGTCATTTAATTTCTGATATTGATGTTTGCAGATTTTGAAAAGTCTACTTTTTTCATTACTTTTTTGGTAGACCGATAGAGTGAGTTTGTCAGCTACGAAGCTTCACCACTGCCACAAGCCATTAGGAACGGTCACTTAATTTTGTGCCTTGCCAGCCAAACTCCATTTAGAGGATTGAAAGTTGATTTTAATATCTTGAAAGCAATTTTGTACTTTTTTGGTCTGAATCTTCTTAAGCAATACTCTTTGCTTTGCTGATTCTAAAATAAAAACAGTCAGGAAGGAAAAGAAAAGACTGAAAAATTAACTTGCACACATGGTGACAGATCGATACCTTCTGGTCGGGAAGGAGACTCCTTGAGTAGCGGCGAATGGCCTTAATTAACCCTGAGTGTCATCGGCACTGCGAGTACCGTGTGGTTCAGGTTGCTTCCAAAGTAGCCATCAGGTTGGTTGGCCTACAATCATTGGCTTCGATCGATCTTTGCATCCGCAGTTTGGCAACGGCGTCACTCCACGGCAAGTCTCACCCCGCCCAGCTGATGTGTTGAATATTTCATGACCAACCGGCAGTGGTGGGCCACCCAGAACCAGCTTTGGCTTCTTCGCCCCCTCAAAGTATTACTAGAGCCAGTTTGCCCCTCTATTACTATCTAACATCTGGCAATTAAGACATCTAATTAGTTTGATTTGGTTTTAATTAACTTACACTCACTGTCATTTGATGGTGAGGTGTTGGTGGTGGTTTGGAAGTCCCAGGGAGTAGCGTAACACTGCATACAGGCATGTAGTTAAAACATTATGAGTTTAGAATCCGACAAAATCTGAAACCCATAAGAATTGAAGCCTAGACGCCCGACCATCTAACGTCTAATCACTGTACTCTGGTGTCTGACAGCTTTCGCAGTCGACGCAGCATCTGTCCAGCGGCAAGTCGGCTCTTGTGCAGCAAGCCGCTACCAGTGCCAGTGGTGCCCCTCCGCCTGCCTCGAGCCACCATTCTTCCTTTGCAGTCGGGGCCCGCATTTTTGGACGCCGCAGAAGTGGCGACGACAATGTCAAGAATCAATCGAAAGGGACAGCCAAAGTGTCGTTGAGTCGAGCAAACACCCAAGGTAAGCAGGTCGCGCGCACACCGTTTCTTAGTTTGATTGTCTGCGCTCGGATGGGCAGAGTACGGGCAATGACTACTTCTCGCTATTGGCCAGGCGGACACGCCATTGGCTCTCTTCCAGAAGCCCGTCCGTTATTGGTTGTTGTAAATTATTTACACATAAGCCTCGAATTGATGGTCATTATTGAACCAAAATTGGACCAATATTAATACTGATGATTCGATGATATCACCGACTATGAGAGCACTGCCCACTGAGCCCTACCTAGATTCGTGCTTCTCAAATCCATTATCCATCATCACTTGCTGCCCGAGTGGGCAAGATTGATGCGCGTAGTGCAGTGCCACTCAACATCTCCCCTTCAGTTTATTTTCTCAACCATTTATTTTGATCATCACACAAAAGCATAATCTATGACAGTGCAAGTAAGATATTTGAGCGATTTGGATAAACATATCTCGGTCGGACAATACTCCACTTCCGTATAAGTTCCGATAAGCCGTGCAGAGCAGATGTATATTGCAACGAAAGTGCATAGAGACTATTAGTGTGGCTTTGCACCTTAACCCCACTGGGATGTTTGAGCCAAGCTCAAATAGTGCGTGTCGACACAAGTGTTTAACTCACAGTGGCCATTTAGACGAGGCCAAAGTGGAGGAGTCGTTGCAGCAGCAGTCGATGGAGAACAGCCTCACCATCCTATGTCAGATGTCGTCCAACATGGAGTGCATCCATCTCATTATCGCCAATCTCCAAAAACACTTGCCTGAGATCATCTTGCTTCACGATTCGCAGAATACGTTATTCACATTGCACAGTGGATTATCGCGTCTTTTCTGCAAATCATACCAGGTAAGACGTTGCTTTTCATTTCTCCATTCAAAATAGTACTTTCAATTAATAAATCTGAATGGTCTTTTGTCTGGGCAGGCCATTCTTGACAATTTCTCAAGTGCGCGAGACCAACTAATGGCAGCCTCGATGCAGCGCAAGCAAGAAGCTAGCAATAAAGATAGCGATAGGCATTTGTCCGAGCTCGAGGAGCAAGTTCAATTAATTTGTCTCAAACAAGAGATGGCACTGCAGTTGTGTGGCTTATTACGGTGTGCTTTGCATTGCCTTAAAGGTGGCCAAACCTTTCAATACACCTCGCTGCAAATTACCAATGTAATAATTGATTGCTTGGTGCGACACCAGGCAATTACGTTGCCCTTGAATTCCACTCGAATCTTCCAGAACGAGTGTAGTGAGTACGGTGCATCAAGTGGCAACACCAAAACAACGCTCAACGATAAAGCTTCGGAAAAGTACTCAGCAGCGATCAGTGCCGCTGCCAACATTGGCAAGCATTTTCGAAACTTGCGTCTTAACGATTCGTTCAACTTCAAGCAAAAAGAAGAGCGGCAAAAGACATCGAGCAAAGAAGATCCGTCATCCCCACAGCGGCGAGCGTGCGTGAGAAATGGCGATTAATGGACACCCTTAACTAGTTCCTTCTTTTCTCCACCTTTTTCTGGCACAGATTTGACAAAAGTCGTCTGGTGGCGTGGATGCGTCAAATGCACTTATCACCACGACTCTCCCAGCACCGACAGTTGCACATGATCAACGAGCTCATTCTCAACAGTGCCGGCATGAAAGGCTGGTCGGACGAGCGCTCCCGACCTACGGACAAGGTTACACCCGCCGTTGAGACCGAAGCCAAGAATTTTATTTCGATTTTGATTCAAGAAGGATTGGATCTCATCCTGAACGTGCTCAATAATGCAATCACTTTGCATAAACGCGTCTCTGGCTCCAAACAGTCCTGTTTGCCAAGCAAAAGGTATTTACTCCCGAGCAATGCAAAGCTTAATATTATTCTTAGTATATTTTCAATGACTAATCTTAATCTGATTTGCATTTATATACCCTCAAGAGAAAGAGGAAAAGTTTCTATTTGAAATCTCTGTGATGGATGTTTGATGGATAAGATTGTAGAAAACTCATGGCCACAATAGTGATGCATGTTTAAGTTAATCTAACTTGACTCGTTTACAAACTTCTAGCAATTCGTTCGTTGCTCTGATTCCACTAACAATGATAGTGGTGCGATAATGTCAAAGTTAAGATTTGCAGTGTGCGAGCGAGTTCTATCTGTGTAACTGATTTTTAAATCACCGAGTGCCACTTGATTCAATCACATATGTTACATTAAACCAAAAAAATCAAAACGTAAACTTTGACAAAGCTAATTTAAATAGATGCCAAAACATTGGCCCAAGCTCACGTTAGCATCTTCATCACTGGGCGCGACTGATCGACATCACGACGGCTTAGGTGGCAAATCCTCTTTGTTATAGGCGTCGACAATCTAATTACCCAGCCATTCGTCGTTGGCTTTTCTTCGACTGCTCTGCTACTCGCCACCCTTAGTTGGACACGCACGCACCGAGCCTTGGCCTTTTAAGTCACTTTTTAGAGCATCAAATTGAATTTAAAAGATTTATGTTGCGATTTATGCACGGCAGCGCAGCCTGTATTCCAGGGTTAATGTGAGCGTCGGATTAGACGAGTACGGCACTGCAGCGAGTACTGTATGAGAGAGAGAGAGAGAGAGAGTGCCCCATGGCCGCGCGCTGTCCAATGCACACTTCTCGCAAAGTTCCATGAGTCGTCTTCGTAGTTTAAATATGTTGGCGCTTGTTACCATAGAGGCCATGTTTGCTTATGCCTCGCCAATATATCATATCATTGTTTGCTCACCCTCTCTCTCTCTCTCTCTCCTTGTTGGTTCTTTGACGATGTCTCGTTCGCCGTGTCCCTTTTTGCAGTTCGCGATTCGCGGCATGCATTTTTATTGCTTTTGCGCGCAATTCACACACACATACAGATGAGCAACCGTACAGAATCGAGCTTTTGTGATGCGATCCAATGAGTAGAGTTCCACTGCAGACAGTGGACAGACTTCCAAATTAAATCTCTCTTTCTCTCTCTCTCTCTCTCTCTCAGTGAAACTTAGGTCAAAATGAGAGTCAGACTGTGCCATTGATAGCAATAGTATGCAAGAAAATGTGAAAGCAAACAACCGCAGACTGATTTATAGACTAGACAAGTCGACAAGCTCTCGTGTCCAACCACTAACCTCACAACTCATTGTTGGAAGGAGTTTGAATAGAGCTCTTGAAACTTGAGTTTTAGTAGTATTTTTAATGTTGCAAATAAAGAATGTTTGATAAAGTTAACCTGTGCTTCTTTGCATAGATCACGTAACTGCATTTACCACTGTCTACAAATCCTCTCAGCGAGAGCTATTCTCTTTGCGAGTCAAAACGAAGAAGCTCAACAGAGACTGCTCAAGGAAGGCTCGCTCAAAGTTCTAGTGGCGTCAATCGACTCAACTCATGACCCGGTGAGTGATAATAGGATGAGATGGTCGGGATAAGGGGAAACATTTAAACTCATCTGAATGCAATCCATCTGGAACCAACTAATGGGAAACTAGCTGCTTATTAAGCAATTTTCTATCAGTGCCATTATCATTGAATTATCTAGCTTTTCTTTCCCCATCACTACCACCGTTATTTTCCCTTTTTTCTTTCTTGGCCACGCACACATTTTAACAGCAAAAACTAAATAAGTGGAATGAACACAAAAGCCTTGCAATGAGCTTAACAACAAAGTTAGTGGGTGCAGAGAAGCCACCAATTTGCATTGATATTGATTGGTACTCGCCTCGCGAGCTGATCAAACTCTCTCTTTTCTCACACACATACACACATTCTCATTTCAGGTTAATTGTCTTTGAGACAATTCATTCTTTGTTTTCTTGCCATTATGTGGCCAAATAGTCCCCGGTTCTGATATTTCCGTGTGTGCTTTGATAACAAATAGTGTCATTTGCGGTAAATGTCGGTGCAACCGATGAGAGCATAATTGACAGTGGCAGCTTGATTTACTAAGTTTATCTAAATAACGATTGCAATCAGACAACCATAATCCAAGTGATCACCGGGCAAGCCTTTAATCGATCAAGTGTTAAAAGTATTCTATTCGTTGTCTAGAGTGTCATTAGACAGATGGGCTCGATTGCACACATTGAGGGTCCCCTGGATTAACATTTGCGTGATGCTAAAAGTGCCTCACTACTTGTGGTGTATTAATTCGATTGTCAACATGTTCTCGTGTTATGCGTTTATCAGTGACTTGAGGATGTGTTTTGGTGGGAGAGGAAAACAGTGCCGGACCATTGGTGAAAGGTAGTGGGCGCTGTTTGTCTTGGGTGGGATCACACCGCATGAATGGAGCCGATCATCTAACTGGGAGTATGGTGGCTGATGCGTGCTTGCTTTGTTTACCAGCAACTGATATGTTTGGCATTGCAAATTATCGCAAACTTGTCAACCAATCCGAGCCACCAACCGCGTTTGATTGATGCCGATTTGGCTGACTGCTTGATGCAACTCATCCTACCTTCCGATGAGTGGTTTTACACCAACCACAGTACTAAATATGCCAAGTTTGTCAAACATCACGCCGCAAGAGTAATGGTCTACCTCGGCCTTGAGAAGAGACTTCGCAACAAAGTGTACCTCTTTGATCTAATTGGTAAGTAATTAATTTATTAATTTCCTATGTAGCATTTCATTTCAATGTTTCTCACCTCATTGTCACAGAGGAGCTGGGACTCAACTCTCCGCCTAGTGAATCAGCGGAAGACAGTTACATCATGCAAACCTCAGTGGCTCCTACCGCCATCTATTCTATCCACTCACCCAAAGTGCTAATTGGCTCTTCGGTGGAAGGCATCATCCTAGACCTGATTAAGCAGGTTGAAGTATGCGAACTTGCCTGCCCGAGTTTGCCCCTGTTCATCTTGCGCTAGGTGCCAGTTGTATTAATGTGCGGTTGCATTTCTTTTTCAGGATAAAATCATCAACGGGGAAGACAGTCTGTGCGTAGACCCTCTTAACGAGGAGTCATATCTAGTGGAAAGTGGCTTAGTGGAGGGCCGAGTAGGCATGCGCGAACCACCTGCTATTCAAGTGGACATGCCCTCAGGCTTGTCGGGCATCGCAGACCGACGCGTCACCAACCACCCCAACTGCTTCTTCTATCTATCTACACTGCCCATAAGTCTTCAACCGTTAATCTTACTGCGAATGCTGCAACACCGCATGTTTGGCTGTATTTCGTACTGGGCCTGGCACTCAAATGCCGTTTCACGTGCCTCTGTGGCTTCTGCCGGTGGAAGTTCGATTGAGTTCAATCGATCTCGCGCAAGTTCTAATGCCAGTAATGTTAACTTTGAGATTAGTAACGTATTCAATCTCAAACGCAATGTCAATCTCCATTGTTCCAACACGAGCCTCTCGCCGGGTCGTATTGAAGTGGACAGGCGACCTTCTGTTAAAGGTAGATCACCAATTCAACCTACAACGATTGTCTAAATAGCTTGAATATTTGTCAATGCAGGTTTGTTGGACAATCGGCTCACATTGCAAAACTCGCTACCACTGGCATCGCCCAACTTGCCCAAGGGAGTGCAGATGTCCAACTCGTTGTCCACTATCGGTCAACCCATCATGGGCAAGCTCTCGATTCAGGGACCAGGCATACAGCGATTATCCCTGATCGAGTACCAGCTGCACCAGCACTTGCAAAGTATTGAACCACACGCAACCACTGAGTCGAGCAGTTTCGAGGGTAGCGCGCGTCGTTTCCGTTTTTCGAGTCTACGCCGCAACCGGCACTCGCTCTCCACAGAGAATAATTGCTCGCCAAGTAGCCAGACAGTGCGAAATAACTCTCTGGACACATGCGAACGCAATGAGGCCTACATCATGGCCTTTCAGCGCGAGTTACAAAATCTGCCTAAGAGCGAGTCGCCGCTGCCACTGTACGGCAACTCGTCGCAGCTGACCAACTCGTTGGCTTCGATCCTCCGCGAGACCCTCGAGTGTGCGGGCACGCCAGAGAAGCGGCCACGCTCGTGCAGTGTACCACGCATCACACTCGAAAGCCATCCTTATCCTTCCACCCTGCTCCAATTGCCCTGCATCTCTGCAGGAGCAGTAGAGAAGGGCAGCAGCAGCACAGCGGCTCCCTCCTCTATTAACCCATTAAGCAGAAGTGCCACTTCAGATGTCTCCTACTGCAACACTCATGTGCTCAACTCGGGTATCTTGAGGTGGCGGCACAAGTGGACAATCCACTAATTGGCTTTGCTCCTTCTCTTCCTAGGTCCAAGTCCGAATCTATCTCCAATTAAGGTACCACGTAACCTCAATGAAAGTCCTATCTCGTATGCAAGCACATTCCGCTCAACCTCTCGATCTGGTTCGAGGTCTGGCTCCGCAGGCCAAGTGATCACCGAGACCATTATGCCTAACGTGCACAAAGCCATCCTCAAGCTTCTTCTCGATTGGGTCAACATGTGCCCCAGAGACTTTAAACAAGGCCAACTGAGACGTGAGCTTATCGACTTTCTCAATCGAGTCTCTCTGATGGGTGACCAGTATCGCTGGCTGGTGGAAGAGATTCGACTCCAAGCTGGTATCGATGTAAGACTCGTTGAACATTGCAACTATAACTTTCTAACCTTGTTCATTTGTGTTTAAAGGAAAAGGACAATTTCAAAGATCAATCTTTGAGTGACAACTCCATTAACAAGGAATACAAAAATGTACGTTCCACTGGGGACAGATGGTAGTACTAGCGCATGCTACTACTAGCACTGTTTGCATATACAGGCTCGAGATGTCGCTCGGTCTGATGTCTCTTCGCCATCAATTTGATCACTGAGTTCATTCGACATTTCACTCTACAACCAATCCTAATGCTTGAGGTTATTAAGCTTGTTTATTCTTTAATATTTTAGCTACAGATTAGATAACTTAGTTATTTTGATTTTAAATTGGTGGCTCTAAAATAAACCAGGGTTTTGTACGATAACACAAGCCCAGGTTATGAAAAAGTTATCAAAAAAATGCTAGCTTTACTGTTAGTGTTTAAGTTATGAAAACTTCTCACAGTTTCCACTTTGCACGATAGGCTGCACTGTATTACATTTATTTTAAAAAAACAACCTCAAAGTGTGGTATTATTGTGGAATACACCGATTGGTGACAGCACCATCGCAACATGTTAATTTAATTAGATTCTAATGCATCCTGGCTGTTAGAACAATAGCAACCGTGATAACAGGGTGGCTCTGATTAAACACACGGGAACTAAATGCGAAGGATGTGCTTGGTAATGTGGGGCGTGGGACAAGGTGAGCACGAGTGCATAGACGGAAGATGAGGTGAACAAGGAGCAAGTGGACCATGGCACTGGCAACTGTTGTCGAGCCCAACACTACTGCTCCAAGGGAACCCAAGCATCTCTTGTAGCATTGTTGTGCTCGCCAGTGTGGTCCTGGTCCGATGCAAATGGTGAGACAATGGGCCGTGCTGCCCGGTGGCGCACTGATGCGCGCACTGCCACCTCATCTAATGATGTCACCGGGCGATGATAAATTAACTGCCGACCCACTCTCACCAATAACCAACGGGAAAGTTTGTTTTCTCACCTCTCACTCTATTTCATCTAACGGGAAGCCATAAATGCGAGAATTTGAAACTTCAATACAAGTGACGCCAATACAAGCTTTGGTAACTTAAATATTTGCACACAGAAAGTGTGTGGCAAGGCGAGACATCTTTGCTCGCGCCACTTGCCACCACCGAGCGGGAGCAGTGAGGATACAATCAGTGAGGGCACACCTCACCCAACTCATTAAGGTGGCCACAGTAGTGCAGTGGGCAATGGTGGCCACCGCTTTGGCACCGGTTGCCCTCTTAGCCCGCTACACCAGCCATCTTTCTTAATCCCAAAGACAAATTATCAAAATTATTATACTCAAGCGGGCAATACAATACAATACCTTCTGGCCCAGTGCACACAGCCCTTGATAGTGATTGGGCCAACACTTTGTTATTAAGATTATTAAAAATGAAATTGAATTGCAACGCTGAAGGAGTGCTGGGTTGGGTGATTGGCACGTCGAGTCGACTCGGTAGCCTGTCGATGGCTTGGGCCACAAGTGATGCCAGGCTCGTGCCCACGCCGTGTTGCCATCGAGGCTGCAGCGAGTGAGCCGACCAAACTCGATTATTGCCACTTAATCTAATTTTACTACTGCTCGACATTCATCTAGCGCCAGTCCGATTAGTGTGATGAGTAAAGCGCACCAACCCGACTCGGCCGCGTGTCCCCATTGATGCATCATTTCACATTTATTTTCTATTGCTCGCTTTCAATTTTGCTTCCCGTCTGGCGAGATTCTATTCAAACTTGGCGCAATTATATTACACGGGCGGACACATACGCTCACGGACACACTGACAGTCATCATATGACATAATAACCCAACCGTTTGTCTACCCAACAACGTGTTCGGCTCTCACGCTTTTCACTATATATTCCCCATCTTTACATGCAGCTTATTTTATTTTATTTTTAAAAATCGACACAGCTAGATTTTAGCCTAATAAAAATACAAGCTAGAAGAAGACAAATTGGGCAGTTACAATTGGGCAAAAGGCTTCTAGGGTCCATATTTGCCATTGTGCAGTCAGTCCCCATAAGACTTTGAGCAATAGGTCCCATTGGATCTGGTTTTATTTGAGCCGTTCCCAATGACTCGACCATCTTACTAGAAAATGGTCATTTTTATTCAGTCATTTTAGCACTGATTTAGCGTTCAGAATAAATAGTCAAATGCTCAATAGAAATATGTAACCGGACTCTACTAAACAAAGCATTTAATTTCTCAGAGAATCTAGAAAGCAAGTACCATTCAATAGCTGAATGTCTCTTCAAGCGTTGTGCCAGTTAAATTTTTACGTTTTTAAAAGTATATTTGTATAACTTTGGCCAAAGGTAGCTTAATGTTAGATGTGTGATAGTGTCTGGTGGTGACACCGGGCCGGGCATTGTCATTGAATCAGGTGAGTAGAAAACTCGGGCCCGCGGCACCGAATCGACCCGACCGGTGCTTACTCAGTGCCACGGTGCCGGCAGTGCCAAGGCAGGGTGCCTGCTGCTTTACAGGCTCTACTTCACTACCGGTGTGTTCGGTGAGGCGCGCACGTCATCAATTAGAATGGTGAAATGATGATTGACTGGGTAGCACAACACTAGTGATAGGCCTGCAGCAAATGAAGCCACTAAGCACACCGGAAATAGGTTTAAATTTTAACCCAAACTGGCAAGCGTGTTCCAAACTTGTCAAACCGTACAACAATCAGTGCAAATTAGTGAGAAGTGCTCAAACTATTCGAGATCTATCGTGCCTTGTCTACTTTGTACTCTTATTGTTGCTCTTCCAAAGTGGACTGCGACACAAGTTTTGGGCTACTCACTATAATGATTGATCAACGGTGTGGCTTCGCGTCAATGGCTGACCTGGGCTTGTCGGTGGTACCACTGGTAGAAACCCATTGGGTGACTTGGCCCCGCATTATCTGGTGATGCACAACATTGGCACTACCACTACTTTCTTTCTCCCGCCGCCGGCCTGATCAACTCGGCCATTCCAGGTACCACAGCCATTGAAACGCATTGGCCGTAGCAAGCAGCAATTGAATTCACAATTCTTACCAAATAAAAATATTCTGTAATATTTCGGAAGAAAAATTTTTGAGAATAAATTAGAATTTATAATGAATAATCTGAACCTACCGATATCCTCTCATTACTCGAGCCTAACCAATAAAATAACCCCTACTATAATTCTATCTTTTTTACTATATCAAACTTAACTAAAAAAACTAATTTCTCATTACCGGACCCAAAGAAAGATAACGTAGTTTAAATTTTTTAGTTCAATTGTTTCTTGAATACTCAACACAATTCATTATGCATTTTAAAACAAATTTTCAGTTAAGATAATTCATTTTATCTTATAACTAAAATGATTTCGGAGGTGTTTCATTAGATTTTAACAAAAACTAAATTGGTTAATAGAAATTGATATTAGTTCCATTCTAAAAGTTTTGAAAGCTTTTTGTTAAACTTTCTACCCCCTAAACTAGTTATCTTTGGGTCATTTCCCTTAAACACGAATACCTTGCTTGAATCTTTTAATTAGTGAATGTTAATAAGTCTAAAAATTTTAAAGTTTTTTAAGAAGTCATGATTTCTCGAAAACTACTGAGAATTGATCCATAAAACTTTGAAGTTATCTTCAGGTGAGCAAAATTCCCTTTTTTGGGATCTAAGGGATACAGCTAAGTATAACAAGCTTAGATTGGAGTACCTCCCAGACACTTGCGAGATATTTGGCCAGATATGAAAGGCATGCGATGAAAGTTGTGGTGCCACGCGCCGAGCTTGTCTTATGCTGCAAGCACTTGCAACTTGGCCGGCCGGCAGTGTGTGCACCCCATGGTTGATTTATGCGCGTTCCCGATGCCATTGTGGCACTGACACAGAGTGAGCGTGCTGCTCGCCACGGTCTCAGTGTTGGCCATATCAGTGAAGGGAGAGAGAGAGAGAGAGCACTGGAAAGGCGGCTAGTTGCGCCTGGCTGGTGGAGGACCAGCCATCGCTGAGACCACCGGGCCCAGGCAGACGAGAGCCAGTAGTGAGCCGGGAAGCCACCTCTAATGGCGTTCATCATCTAAACTGATAATTGCTTCGTGTGCCACCCGAGCTTCGTTCAACTTGTCCTAACTAATCACTCGTGTGTCTGACACTCAGGCTGTCCGTCTAATTTTGAGCGGCGAGTTGCCGTGTTCGAAAGAAGAGGCGGCCATCCTGGCCGTGATTCAACTGCGTATCGAGGAGACCTCTCCGCAGAGAAAAGAGAATGAAGACCACCACCACTCGATCGGCTCTATTCTACCAAGCACATCGCTTCGCCAAAATTCGATCATCGACGAAAAGCTTCGGCCCATTTGCGAAGATGTGAAGGTATGTGCCCCCCCTATTTGATCTCACTCGCTTGTCAGTCCAACTTCATTTTGCCTTTATTGACATCCCTCACTGCTATGCTTGTATAATATGCGTGTTTTTATATTTATTGCCATTGGTAGCTCTACTATTGGCTCAGTCAATTTAGGTTGTGTGTGTGATAAATAAAATTGACATTGCAAAACAGCACCCACCCGAGACTTGGTGCCATTCAAGCTGACTATTTATCTGAGCCTCTCATCTCAGATCAGTATGCAGAATTGGTTAAAGCGATCGAGTAGGATTTGTTTTAATTAGTAATGCATCACACTCAGTGTCATATGTGGTGAGATAAAACGGAAGCGTCCGGCGTGAAATCTAATTATATCCAGCTGATAACGAAATTCCAGCAGTCGCGGTTGGTCAGTTTGATTGAGCCAAACTCGTGCTTAGCTGTAGATGAGCGCCTGCAGCGATGCCTCTACATTGCTTAGCATTGTTCTCAATGGCGTCACTGCAAGCTCCAAAGCACTCTGGTTGAATACCTACTCAGACTCATCACATGTACACTGTCACCCATTTCTGCATGTTCAAATGTTTTTCAGCCTAACCGTACCCAGTATTATAGAGCGTAAACAACGATCGGTGTCGTGCATAACAAGTCGTGAGAAGTAGACAGAAAGAGATTATGAAACATAAGTGTTAGAATGGAATCGAAAGTGAACCTCACCACGCGCTCCTGACAGGTTGAATTCCACTTGATTAGATGCGTGTCGCCGCGTGCTCTGCCCACGGCGGCCACTGGAATGCGCCCACACTGCCATGGATTTGGCACTTCATTTCAAAATGATGACAAATTATTTTAGTTGATACATTTAATAACACACCTTTAATAGTGGAAAAGAAGCATGGGGCTTGAGAGTGAGCCACCATCTGACACTCTTGGCGGATTTGTCATTTGCTACAGGAATCGCCGGTGGATTCCGACTCGTCGCTGCACCTTGCACCGGGTAACATGTCCTCCTCCTTTGATGAACTCGAAGAGGATGAGCAAGACGAGATAGACGGCAAAGAACTAAGCACGTTTGGCCCACCTGGCCATGCAAGGCACGGAAGCGGTGGACGCGCCACTGCCTTTGCCTGCCATGCCAGAAACGGGAACGACCTCAGGACTGCGACAGGACGAAAGTATTAGTCTTTCAGATTAATTTCTGTTAAAATTAACTTTTTAAGTGACTTCACAAGATGACGCCAATAAATCAACTCAAAACCAGAGCTGTTAACGGGAGTCCGGGTAAAATTTTTTTTAATGGTTAACTTCTATAGACTGGTCGCCACCAAGCGGCGAACTGGAGAATCTAATTAACTTTCACAGTGCTTTAGAACAATTTTCACTCGTATCTCTAGAATCAGCCCTGCCCAAAGCTAGGATTGTAAGATTAAACATTTACTTTACAATTAGTTTGGTTCAAATATAATATAATAATAGCATAAAAGCAGACTCCAAAGACAGATATGTCGCATGCAAATAAGTTAGAGCATGCGCAAACGTAAACACTCTCATTAGTTGATCTGTGGCGCCATCCCGTGAAGTCACTTTAAAAAGTTCATTTTAACCGATAATAATCTGAATGACTAATACTAATACCGGATCATTTGGAATTCGATCAGTTCTGTGGTGGCCAACAGTAGCCTCGAGACGAGTCAGCACTCGGCTGGCAATTCCAGTTTTCTGCCCGCACTCACCCGAAGAGCCACCTCCCGACTGTGCCATTGGATGTCCTCCAACTGGACTAGTCAAGGAGCAAACTTCTCCTCAATCGACGCGCGCGAGTGCCTTCCACCAATCTACCACAACACGAAGAATATTGCCAAAACCATCAAGGTACTGTTCGCATGGGGCCTAGTAAACAATGCGACCACAACTCTGCGCACCACCAGCGATGCACAGCCAGGGTCAGCTTGTTAGTGTTAGTGTGTTGCTCTCAAATATTGACACAGCACACCTTATTGCTAAGCATGGGTTAAAGCGGTGATGAGGCATGTGTTCAGTTGTTTTTCATTATTATTCAGTCATAGCAGCGAGCCAATTACTTGCAAATCATGCACCCTCCTTGCAGCAGCGCTACAATGCAGGTCCACAGGTTTTGAAAGTGTGAGCAGAACGAGAGGGACCGGCACCAGATGTTGCGTGAGACACGGCTAAACATGCTACTCGAGAAAAACAGAGGTGAGCGTGCCACTTTGTCGTTACACAGGAACAAAAACGCAAACTCTTTCACACTCCGATCTACGAGAGTGAGCAGCAGTTGAAGAAACTCTACATTCAAACGTGCAAGCGCCTGCCGGCTTTCGGGTGCCGAATCTTCCAGGTGAAGGAACTGCTGCATGGCAAAACCAACCGACGGGCCACACGCCTCTTGGGTATTTGCCTCGAACGCATCGTGCTGCTCGATTGCAAGACACTGCAGTTGGCCAAAGTGCAACCCACCACTAACTTGCAGCAGTGGCGCACTGGCGGAGGTCGCTCCCACGATCGACTGGTGCTCGAGTTTCGAGGCACCAAGTGGTCCTTCGTGACACCCTCCCAGGGCTCACTGCGTGCTATTGGCACCGTACTCTGGGAGATCATGCAAGACCTCGACGCTTGCTTTCTCGACACACTTATTGCTGGTGAGCGATCCGAAAGACGAATCGAAGGTGAGTTCGGTCTTTGGGGAAAAAGACTTGGAGTGAGTTTTTAGGGAAACTTTTGGTGGAGATTGACTGAGAATGAAGTAAGGAAGAGATTGGGTGTTGAAAAAATCTTTTCCGGTCTTAAGATAGGTCCCGATAGAGTTTTTGAATAAAAAAAGGATGGTTTGGAAGAAAAAAAGTAGCCCCGAAAAAGGTACCAGTATGTGGAGAAGAAGGAGACAAAGATGACATGTTGGAGCCAAATGGTTGTGATGAGCCCAAGCCGAGTTATTCCTGTTTTTGTGATTCCCTTGTTTTCGGAGGTGCTTGAGGAGCGAGTGGAGTGTAATTGGATTATTGTTATTAGACTTTACCTTACTTGAGCTTTTGATTCAGCTTGGATTTTGATGGACAAAAGGCAAAAAACATTCTAAAGTTTCTATAGTTATTAAGAATGCAGGATCTGTGGATAGCTCTAGAAACAAACTACAGTATAAGTTGGTACGTTTAAATTAATTAAGATTTTGCCACAATTCGGTTTGTCGGTTGACCGGCTAGTGTGCTACGCGCCTGCTTCGGCTGACCAACCCGTGAGCTTTGGTAAAGTGTTCAGTCCAAAATGGAGTATTTAGCGGTGTAACAGGAAACTTTTGGTGGTCAAAACGTATGCCCATGATGTTGGTTAGAATATTGGTACATAGATTGGTTAGGTTTTTGATCATTTTGCCCTAATTTAGCCTAGGTCCGATTTGTAAAAGTCACAATACGTTACAAGTGGTAAATTAATCAAATTACTAGCTCGTAGATAGAGTTTTTGAAGCAGACAACATTTTGCAGACGCATAGTGTTGTGCTACCCAATCGCTTCTTCGGGTCTAAGCTAGGCATCACTGCTACAACTTCCCTAAGGTTGGCTTTTCCTGCGATATCTACCTATTGCGGTGCAGGCCAGCTCCTCCATAGGGGCTAGTGCATCTCACCACCGCGATCGGTCACCGGGTTGCATTGTCTTGTGCTGACATTTAATTAAGCACACTAATGACACATTGCCGGTGCTAATGAATGGCGAGGACATCAATATTATTCTCCATCCCCTTATGCAATTGGCCTTGCCAGGCCACTACCTTGGTTATTTATTATTCATCTTTGTTGGCCATCGTATTGTTTGACTTTCTAATTATTCTTACTAATACTAATTTTTTACTTTTTGTTGGAATCGCCCTTGTTACAAGCAATAGAAGGTGAAAAAAATACGCCTAGCGCTGCCGAGCATGGCTTTAATAAGGCCATGCATTTTCGAGACGAACTCCTTCGACTGGAATCGTTGTTGCACTTTCCGGAGGAAGTGGCATTGTGCCTCACTAAAGTGGAGTACGAGCTTTTCTATAACATCGAGCCTGTCTACTACATCAGACAAGGTAAGCTTGTCCGTGATCGCGAATGCTTAATGACAGGAAACGAGGCCAACAATCGGAGCGACCTACAATGGTCGAGAGAGTGACTCATCAACTTTTGTCGATGCCAACTTGACAAGTTTGCCACCAACCACGAGTTATAACTATAGTCTATAGACTTAGAAGGTTAAAGACACCCACTCGCGTCAAGCGGTGGCAATGAATCATGAGACAATTGACAGCCTAGCTCAATACTGAGAGTGGAGTCTGACGCATCTTGCATTATGTTTGATAGTGACCGTCGACCTAGGCTCCGAACGAGTGGAGGCATCGGAGAAGAGGCCACGGAGCGGAGACAAGTACTACACAGTGCTGGATCTAATCGAGCGATTCAACGAGGTGGGCTTAAGTGCCTGAGAGCATGCTGTGCGCCCATCGTGCCCCCACTCAATCTTTCTCGCTTCTCAATTCTCGCCCGGTAGGTCTCGTCATGGATTACGCACATCATCATCTCGCAGCCGACTCATGAGATGAGGTATGAAGCAAATGCCCACCCGGCTTGTCTAATCCAGTAGAATGAATTTTCCACCCTCAGAAAAGCAATTCTTTCCTGCATTATGCGAGTGGTCCAGACGTGTTGGAATTTGGGTAACTTCAATACTGCCGTGGAGATATTGGCCGGTCTCAAGTAATTACTGCTGCAGACTCACTTTGGGCTGTCATTATTTATTGCTTTTTTTGATGGCAGATCAGAGAAATTGAAACCTTTTTGGCTATCAATAGAGCAAAAGGACGAACCATTTTTACGCAAGAAACTATCGCGCATTTTGCTTACTCTCGAGGAGCCATCAGAAGAATACAAATCCGCAGTGATTCGTGCACTGGATATCCCACATTCGCAAGTGATTCCTTTTTTTGGAGCATTTTTACGTGATCTCAAAAATATATTGCGCAACATGCCAAGTCTTATTGTGCTGTCCAATGAAGTCAATCTTGCCGAACAGTCGGTGGACACGCAGACACAAACCACTAAGATCGAATCCATATCAGATTTCAACGGCGAAGAGAACTACATGTCACGCATTGGAGTAGGTGGAATTATCAACATGGAGAAGATGTACAAAGCTCACCAAGTGCTCGACAACATTCGCACCTTTCATGTGCACTCCATTCGGCGCACTCAACTCTTGAATGAGATTCATCGTAACGTTGAACCCGAATTGTTTGAGGTTGCACAGATGGTTAATGCTGGCTCAAGTACACTTTACTATCAGGTGTATTGTAACCAAATCATCGAGAGTGAACTGTGCAAATTTGACAATAGCAAGTCGTTTTCCTCATCCGATATGAGTGGTGTGGGCAGCGGGGTAGCTAATGCTTTACCCACAGCTACCAGAAGCACGTCCAAGGCTAGTGGCACTAAGGAGGAGAAGGATGAATGCTACCAAATCGACCTCGATTCGTACCGACCGATCCAGGCAATGCCCAAGTCACACGGTATCAGCATTATCCCATTAAATGTCAACTTGATTGACTACCACCAACTGCAAGCAATGCATCACGGCACCACCATCATTCATTACGAAGAAGACACTGGTCGCTCTTCAATTGTCTACTTACAATTGGAGCAAAGCAACTCGACCATTGCTTGGTGCAAACCATTCTGGAGCACATCGTTACGCTCTAGTGGTAACGCACCGCAAGACTACCAACTCTCTCTGGACATCGAAGAAGTGGTGCTCTCAGGCAACACCATGAAGTACGAAACCAAAGAGCAGGCTATGGTTAGTCTCGAGGAGGGTTTCATTGATCTGATGTACCTCAAGGACATCGTAGTGGGCCAAACCACGAGCGATCTCGCATTGATAGGACGACGGCACGCACTGCCTGATTACGCACTAGCCGAGTCCACTAACTGCAGCATCCGACTCTTGTTTGGCGTCAATCTCAGTGACAATCGAACCACTGAATTTATAGCTCCCAAATCAATTGCTTCAATCTGGGTGGATGGACTGAGAAGTGTGCTACGATTGATCCAGAATCAAAAATTACTCTGTGACCAGCGCATTTTATGGCTCAAAGAAAAATATCTACAACTGTATTACGAAGACTCGGCTTGTGTCGGGCCCACGCCCGCCGAGGCAATTCGCGTGTTTGGGGGCCGTAAATGGACCATCGATGCTATGGGCGCAAGTCACCAGTCATTGCAGATGGACCTCCTCTCCGCTAAACTGGCAAACAACCAAGCCAAGTTGCGCAAGAAGAAGTCGACCGTCAGTTTGGCAGTGATTCGCGACTACAGCACCCGATCTCAGTTGTCGATCAACTCGGAGCCTGACGGGACACTGGGTGGCGGTGCGCGCAGTGGGCAAGCCAGTCCACAGCACGGTGGCACCAAATCAAACAAGTCGTCGACCCGATCGCAGGCGCAGGTGCGCAGTCAGAGCGACCAGACCAACGAAAACACCACACACGACTCACAGAGCAGTCTTAGCGGCAAGTCATCCTCCTCGTATGACAACGTAACCAAAACTACACGCGACCCTCACCTGGTGCTTGACGCTTCACCCATTCACACCTCACTACTCACCTCTCACTACCGCGACAAGTTTTGCCGACGCACACCCACCTCACTTTTCGACTCACTAGGCAGTCCCAAGATGCAGAGTCTCTCGCCTCGCAAGCCCACTCCTAGCGGGCCAAGTCACACCTCACAAGCCTCGCCCAGCAAACTCAAAATGGCCATCACCCACTCGTCAAATATGAACTTTATTGAGTATTCCGAGCTGTTTCGCTCTTTCTTAATTTGTATTCGGCGTGATATCAAAGATATCTTTGAGCAGATTGCTTCTAAAAGTAAGTTCGCATTGTAAGACTTCTAGTCAATTTTATTCAAGTTATTAGAATTTAATTATTATTTGCAATTACTTTCGGAACAGGTGATATCCATACGTTCAAGGAAGCTGAATCTAGCTACTTGGAAGAGGAGTTGATAAACAAACAAAAGAAACAAGAAAGTACAAGCTTTGAAGCCAAATCCAATGAACGAGATAACAAGTTCCTGGGATTGCTCACTCGCAACACGATAGCTGAGCAGTCAGAAGAGGATTATCACAAAAGTCGAATTTTTGACGCAATCGCCACGGCAAGCATCGTGACCAACAGTGCTGGGATCGATTCCCTCAAGACTTCAGTACTCACCGCCACGGATTTCTATGCCTTCATACTCACCTACCAATGCGAGGATATCTCGCTCAACGAGGTCAAGAAGCTTATTCAGATGCATGAACCCAATCCGGTGTTACGTCGACGTAGTTGTCTTTCGTTTGAGGGATTTGCGCGGTACTTGATGGACAAGAATAACTTTGCTTACACGCCCGAACTGAGCGAAATTGCCGAAGAAGATATGGATTACCCACTGTCGCACTACTACATGGCTTCGAGTCACAACACCTATCTGACCGGACACCAACTCAAGGGCGAGTCATCGGTCGAGCTCTACAGTCAGGTAAGCCAAGTTATTGCAAGTGACCGCTTAAATCACTTCTTGGCTAATTGCCAGGTTCTTCTCACCGGGTGTCGATGTGTCGAACTTGACTGCTGGGACGGCGATGACGGCATGCCACTGATTTACCACGGTCACACCCTCACCTCTAAAATTCCATTCAAGAAAGTGGTGGAAACAATCAACGAGAAGGCGTTCGTTGCCTCGCCTTATCCAGTGATACTGTCGGTGGAGAATCATTGCTCTCTACAGCAGCAAGCCAAAATGGCTCAAATCTTCGTATCCATCTTTGGTGATAAGCTAGTGACCAAGTTCTTGTTCGACTCGGACTACTACGACGAACCACAGTTGCCTTCACCCAATCAACTCAAATACCGAATACTGATTAAGAACAAGAAACTTCGAGCACCACTTCACCCATCAACAAATGTGAAGATGCGCATCAATATCGGTGCCAACAAGGGAAGCAATGGGCGAACCAACAGTTTGGTGTCGAACGTAAGCACTGGTTCGCTCAACGAAGAGGAAGACGACGAGTACGATGACGAGGATGACGATGAAGACGTAGACGACTCATTGCCCTCCACCGTGATTACCGAGGAAGAAGCCACTAAAAGCAAGTTTGGTGGTTTACGTAAGAGTCATCCAGATCATGGCACCTCCCATGAGTCGGACAGCCTCAACGTACTCAATTCACCTTTCGCACACAGCAAGGTTGTACGCAAGTCAAGCAGTCAAATTGCGCCTGAACTCTCCGATCTAGTCATCTACTGTCAGGCAATTAAATTCCGTGGTTTACTTAACACCACTTTTAACCTCAGTCCCACCAACTCTACGATGGCTACCCCGATTTCCAAAAAGATGGCTACACGTAAAATGTTGGCCAACACAACCTTCAATTCGACTATCCAAGCTAGTGCTAGTTTGCTGCCAGTTATTGAATCAAACCGGATCAAAGAAGAGCTTCGCGAGATGAACATGGCTTCACCTACATTCCAGCAAAACACTAGCGCCAACTCGAGTAGCTCTATCAACCGCCGTCCCAACTCGTCGGCCTGTTGTTACCAAGTATCATCGATCAACGAGAACACGGCCAAGAAGCTATGTCGAAAGAGCCCGCTGGCAGTGATTGCACACACCGAAAGTCAAATTATGCGCACCTATCCAGCTGGCATGCGTATTGACTCGTCCAACTTTAACCCCGTCATCTTCTGGGCTTTTGGAATCCAGAGCGTAGCTCTAAATTACCAGACAGTAGACACGGCACTACACATCAACTCGGCTATGTTTGAGCAGAACGGGGGCTGTGGCTATGTGCTCAAGACCAATGTAATGCGCGACAAATCTCACATGATGTTTGGTCGATTTAATCCGTGGGAGAAAGAGTTTGACGGTCTACACACTATCAACCTAACTATCACGGTAAAGAAAATGCCTTGAGTAGTGTTTGTCCAACTCACCACATTTCATTTGATGCATAGATTATCTCCGGTCAGTACGTGTGCCCAAACACCAACACGGGCAGTCCTCAAGTAGAAGTGGAGATTATCGGCATTCCCGTCGACTGCAACCGACAACGAACCAAGATTGTACAACGCAATTCACTTAACCCGATTTGGAATGATACATTTTTCTTCAGGGTAACGCGTTATTGCCATTAATTAGACAATTTCTTAAACTTAAATTAACTCTTGCACCATAGATCAAATTTGTCGACCTTGCTTTTTTGCGTGTCACGGTGACAGACGTGGGCGCAAATCACCTGGCTGCGCAACGTATTCTCCCGGTCAAGTGCCTCAAGCAAGGTTATCGACATTTGCGACTGCACAACCCACAAAACCAGAGTCTTCCACTCTCCACCCTCTTCATCTATTCTTCTTATGAGGTATTTACTAGGTTGCAATTTTACGATTCCATAACCATCCAACTACTTTTATAGGAGGAAGGACTCGATGTTGACACTGACACCGCTTTAGATAAGTTAAAAATGAAAAACAAGATGGTCTCAAAAATTGATCTGAATCGATTGGACTGTGGCAAGAACGAGATGCCGACGAGTGCTCCGGTGAAACGACGCATGTTCTTCCTAGTGGTGCACGGTGTGATGGCCGAGGAGCCCTCCACTATCCTGAAGATCACCCAGGAAAGCACGGTGACCGATGTGATAACACAAGCACTCAACAAAGCTAACAAATTGCACGAAACTGTTCACGACTATGTTCTTCTCGAAGAAGTCAACCGTGGCTGGGAGAAGAGACGTATTGGAGATCGTAACGCGGTGACTCAACGTATCCTCGACCCCACTGAGCGTCCCCTCGAAGCTCAAAACAACTGGAAGGGTGAAGGACGATTCATTCTCAAAAAGTTGGCTGATGATCCAAGCACTCGAGCTTGGATGACCACTATTCGTGCTTCGTCAGCTAACAAAGACCGTTTGAAACAGAAAGAAGCAACCGTGTCAGAGCACCAGGAGATGATTGCTGACTGGGAGCAGGAAGCTGAGAATGAAACTTTTCTCGTGTGCATCTACAATGTAAGTGAAGACCAACCCTACACTATCCTCAAAGCATCAGTGGGTAGCTCAGCACAAGACATCATCTCGCAAGCCTTGCTCAAGGCTCACCGTAATGAAGATCCAAAGTTGTTCACCATCGTAGAAGAGGTAGAGAATTTCTCCGAATCTAACCAAAACGATTTGAGTTCTTCATTTAACTTCAAAAACAAGACCGGAATCGGTTACCGTCGGGTGGTGAGCGATCACGAGAACATCTACGACGTGCAGACTCAATGGAAGAACAAGGGAAAATTCGAGCTTAAGTACCGCAAAGACATTACAGCCAGCGATAACACCTTTATTAAGAACAGCTCACCATCCACCTCCAAACTGTTGCGAGGTCGAGGCTCGCTCAAGAAACTATCACAAATCCACCGGACTTACTCGAAGCGACTGCAGCGTCGAGAGTGCGTTGACTCGCCGAGCCATGGAGCCAAGTCGCCTTCAGGCCAACAAGGTTCCGAGGAGTGTTCCCCCCGCCACTACCGAGCCGCTACCACTGGCACCGCTACCGGTACCACCAACAAGAACCGTGAGAGCGAGGAGTCGCGCCAGGTCCATTCCGAAGGTGAGCTGCCTTCCGACTCCGAGGAGAAGACCAAAGAAGCCATCAGCTCACTAAGTCGACTCAAGAAACTCTCCTTGAAAAGACTCAAAGTGTGGAAGTCTTAACACACTTGCATTCGGAACTATGCCACAAAGCACAATGTGATATTACCTATTTTGTTATTATTTTATTATTATATGTTGTTGATGATCAACTCTACACACCCACACACATATACCGCTAGTCATATCGAGAATATGAAACACCCAATCCCAACTTTCTTCCAAGGTAGCAATCCTTTTGCCCTTTCCACGCCCTTGGCAATGCCTCAACCTATCCACCAGTACAGCCTCTAGTCTCTTCCGAGTGTAGCTCACTTGGGCCCAAAACCCTTTGCTTAACCCTCTCTCTCTCTCTCCCTCTCTCTCTCTCTCTCTCTCTCCTCCTCCCACAACCTACCACTCTCTGATCAGTATTTTTAACACTTTTCTTTATTTACATCTACCAAAGCGCAACATTAGTTGTTTTGCCACCGTCCCTCCCTATCATTGTTTTTTGTTATATAAAAATAATAAATTTTTTAAAGTAAACCAACAATCTAATCAAATGTTTGTAAATGCGGAAATGTGAAAAAACGAGTATCTCTATCAAAGAAAAATAGACCAACCAGAAAGAAAAAGAATAGAAGCCGAAAAAATTAGTTGGGATCACTCACCGTGACGTGATTTGTTTCGATGCCGATTGCGCTGGGGCGTGATTACTACTGTTTGCTGTACAGAGATGGTGAATGGTGCGATCGAGGGGGGCAAATCTAGAGAGTCCAATTGAGAGGCGAGATCACAAAGTCAAGTACAGTCAAACCTCACAAATCCGGAGTAATCAAAGACCATCAATTGTTTGGTCAATACTTTTAATTTCATTTGTTTTGTCACTATGGTAATTTTCTTTTAAAAAAATAAAGTTACATTCTTGTGTTTCAACAAATTCTTTAATAATATAGTGTTTCAAATATGATTTTCAAAATGACTCTGACCAAAATTGACGAAATTAAAGAGAGGGGTGAAGTTAAAGACGTTTACATTAAAGATGATCCGATTTGGAAGATTTCGAAGTTGAGAAGTTAGACTGTATCCCACAGTGGAGAGTTGGTGTGCGGGCAAACTTCCCCGCGCTATAGCCGAGGAAAGCTTTCGCGCCGGGCTTGTGTTTACGTTTACATTCAAGTACTCTCTCTCTCTCTCTCTCTCTCTCTCTCTCTCTCTCTCTCTCCTCTTCCTACAGCCAACCAAGTGCCACACTCTCTGCTGATAGATGATCAAATCAAAATATGATTCAACGTCGATGTGGCGAGCTTTGCGCGCCATTCACTGTTCCATCTCATCAACAATCTTTGCCAGTCTCAATCTCATCACATCTCAACTATACGATCAATATTAATCGGCAGAAGAAAATATATGAAAGAGTTCTGATTGTTGGTGCAGGACACCTTGTGCTAAACTAATTATCTCTTGATGCCATTTGAAACTGGCGTGTGGTTTGTTGGCATTCAGCGATTACCACAGCCACCAACCGATGCTTGATTTCATGACGTAGACCACTTTGTTTTGCCTCTGCCACTATGCATATTTATGAGCATTTCTACTACTGCAACAATTTCCAACCATTCCTTGCTTATCTCTCCAAGAATCGATCTAAACTATATTGCTCCGCACAGCACTTGAGTTTCCTACTTGATCCAAAGGTGTAAGAAAGTAGTGAGATGTTTTATTGTACTAATTCTAACTTTGCACTCATCTAATATTGCGCAGATTCGCTAATTTGCCAACGAAATGCTTCTATATATTCGTCGATACCCGCTTTACATATTTATAATTTGTCAAGTTATATTTTTCTTGTTATTTTACTCATCCAAAAATTCGTGTTTATTCAACTCACTCTCGCCCAAGCCCGACTATGAGTGGCTCTCCTCGGAGGTATAAACACTTGAACTTTGCTTGCAATGCAACTTTGTTACTCATGTTACCATTTGTTTGTTGCACAGAGGTTTGTTCTTTCCGAAGATGGAAAGACCAAGTTTAACTATGATCGATATATGCCACTGATATTTATCGGAGGAATGCCTCGAAGTGGCACCACATTGCTCAGAGTATTACTTGATGCTCACCCGGAAATTCGTTGTGGTGAGGAGACCCGAGTGATACCACGCATTCTCAGCAATCGACTCTCCTGGCTCAAGCAACCCTTCGAGTCGAAACGCTTGGAAGAAGCAGGCATCACTTCAGAAGTGCTCGACTCGGCCATCGGAGCCTTCATTCTAGAGATCATTGTGCGACATGGCAAACCGGCTTCAAGGCTTTGCAACAAAGATCCCTTCACCCTTCGTTCTGCAGTCTATCTGCAATACCTATTTCCTCATTCTAAGTTTATTTTTATGATTCGTGATGGACGCGCAGTGGTGCACTCGATTATCTCCCGAAAGGTTTGTCCAATTCCTATTTAAAGAAGCGCATTTGATGTAACTTGTAATTTCTCCTTAGGTTACTATATCTGGTTTTGACCTTACTAACTACCGACAGTGTCTTAAAAAATGGAATACCGCGATGTCTAATATGGTTTGTTAAATATTAATTCTTATATTATTAGATCTTGTTAACATTTTTTTGTTATATTTGTTGTTATGTAAAGTACGACCAATGCAAAAAGTTAGGCTCTTCGTTCTGTCTCCCAGTTCACTACGAACAGTTGGTATTAAATCCTAAATTATGGATGCACAAGATTCTCGATTTTCTCGGTGTGTCGTGGAACGAAACGGTGTTGCATCACGAGAAACTGATTGAACATGGTGACATTTCATTGTCCAAGTAAGTCTCATTGTTGATCCAGTTTGGATGGCAAATATAGTTGACGGCCTATATCAATATTGACATTGTCATCTTCTAGACTGGAAAGATCTACCGATCAAGTGATTAAGCCTATCAACATTGATGCTCTTTCGAAGTGGGTCGGTCAGATTCCCGGTGATGTGGTGGAAGACATGCCTCAGATTGCACCAATGCTCGCCAAGCTAGGCTATGATCCACGGGGAAATCCACCCAACTACGGCCAGCCGGATGCCTTTGTGTTGGAGAAGATGAACGAGCTTGACCAGCATCGGGATGACTGGCAACAACGCGAGGACAAGGTCAAAGAAGACCGAAAGCGATTGCGCCAAAAGATCATCAACTCAAGTGCCCACGATTCGACCGCTGAGAAGAGCGGCTCGTGATCACTGATTCACTCACTTTTCCCCTTGACCTCTGTCGAGCATGACTTTTTTAGGCCAATTTAGTCAATCGACAGAACTCTTTTTTTAATTATTCTAATCTACTAGTAGTTTTATATTTTGTTGATTATTTGTTGGATTTTTTATTTACTTTTTAATTGCCCTATTTATAATTGTTGTATTTATTTATTTATATCAATTTTAAATTCTAATGTGATATACTACTGCACAAATGGATACCAAAATTTAACAGCTTTGACCCCAAACCATTTGTGTGTTGAAGTGAAACGATGTGTTGGACAACAAGACAACTTGTGTTTGTCCATGCTGTCGTTTCTAATCTAACAAGTGATGACTTCTCGAATGATTACTGAGAATCAGTGTGATAGCGTTCATATATAAGATAAGGTTAGTGGGAAGTGGTTTAAAGGAAATCCAATCGTAGAATGGAATCTATTATACAAAGAGAGTTGTATAGAATTTTTGGGGACTTTAGAGTCTGACAAGTAATTTAGCATAGCACTTATTTCTAGAATAATAGTGACAAGTGATCTATCGGAATGGTGTGATAGTGTGTTGAGATAAAACTATCTTAATGTATTGTGAGTTAGCAGTAAGTTAGCATTCAATGGAATCAGCCAAGGGTGGGCAATTCCGAGGAAAGAGTTAGAGCGCGTGCGTCTCGGTGCCACTGACACTGGCACCTTCTCACTGTAGAGACTAGTGCCACCTAGGTGCTGCCCACTGCAGTATACTGTTGCTTTGTGCTTCTAGTGGGTGAATGGAGAAAGAGGGGGCACTGAATTAGACTGGAGTGTGGAGAGAGAGAGAGGAGCGTGCAGCAGGCTGACTGACACTACTTTTGCCCTGTGCTCGTCTCTGTGCTGCACTTGTGCAGTCTAATGGCTTATTGCGTAGAACGTACAACGTGCGATCCATCAATCTGTTCACAATTCAATTTTATTAAATAAAAAATTCATGTGACACCACTTGTCTTCTCCACCTCTGCCACCATGTCATTGCATGCACCGAATGGCCCCTCAGGCCTGCCTCACCCACTTGGTGTGCCACTGATGCACGATCCACGAGGAGAGATACCTGCGGTGCCTTGCGCTCGAAACTCGGTGCCACCCCCGGTTCCACCTTCACTCTACCCTACCGATGCAGTCCCCCATCAGATGAGCAATCAACTGCCAATGCAGATGAACATGATGCTAAATGGGCCTGCAGATCTAATTAAATTAACCACTAATGGACCTTCTGATCCACGAAATTATGGACCTATCAGTCCGTTGAGCAGCGCAGCACCGCCGCCGCCTGGTTCGTCGCCGTTCGTAGCACCACCTCTACCAGGACCACCTGGAAGTGCGGTGACTAACCAGCCGTCCACTTCCAACCCATCGACACTGCCATCTTCGAGGCCTACATCAGCTGATGCGTGTCACTCGATTGTCCACTCACTGATGTGTCACCGACAAGGCGGCGAACCAGAGAGTTTCTCCAAGCGAGCTATCGAGTCACTGGTCAAGAAGCTAAAGGAGAAGCGCGACGAGCTTGACTCACTCATCACAGCCATCACCACCAATGGATCAATCGCTACCAAGTGTGTCACCATTCAGAGAACACTGGATGGACGACTTCAGGTGGCTGGAAGGAAAGGATTTCCTCATGTTATTTATGCTCGTATTTGGCGATGGCCTGATTTGCATAAGAATGAATTGAAACATGTAAAAAGCTGTATGTATTTTATTTGTATGTTATAAATTGTTGTCTTTATTCATACATTATTTTACAGGTCAATACGCGTTTGAGTTGAAAGCTGATTTTGTTTGTGTGAATCCTTATCACTACGAACGTGTGGTGTCCCCTGGACTTGACTTGTCAAGCTTGACACTTTCAAGTCATGATGAAGACACTCAACCAATTAAACCAAATATTAACAACGAATATCTTGTGCCAGGTATGTTGTTTGTTTGCTGGATAAAATAATAGTCTGCTTTATTAATTAAAAACTATTTTTTAGGTTCATCTATGACAAACGTGGTTCAGTACTACCCAATGGTCAACAAAAACGACAAAAATTTTCTTTCTCAAACTGGACATTACTCTCAACAGACTCCTCATTATCCAAACGACCCAAGTCAAGTGGCGGCTAATTCATCTGACTACAATCAGACAAAAATTAAGATCAAAAATGAACTTGAAACCCTGTCGCTTAATAATGCCCAAGCACCTAGCATGCAAGCAACATTATCCTATTCTGGTTCATCAGAAGTGCAAAGCACCTCACGAACATCTGATCATAGCACTCACAATGGAGAGGCCAACGGCATTGCCTCGGGACCTGAGTATTGGTCTCAGCCAGGTCCGTCCCAGGTTGTGCCTCGTACCGCGGGTACTAGCACTACTCCACAGCACACTCCTCGAGTGCCACTCTCCAACATGCCCCCTCCCGAATTTTGGTGTTCCATCGCCTACTTTGAGTTGGATCAGCACGTGGGCGAGACGTTCAAAGTTTCCTCTGCCTATTCTTCTGTGATCATTGATGGCTACGTTGACCCCAGTGGTGGCAATCGATTCTGCTTGGGCGCTCTCTCCAACGTTCATCGCACAGATCAGAGTGATAAAGCTCGACTTCACATCGGCAAAGGTAGTCTGTTGCGATCAACCGAGATATCTTCTCTCAACTTCTTCTTTATTTTGTAGGAGTTAAACTCGAACTGCGTGGCGAAGGCGATGTGTATCTCTTCAACTTGTCTGACCACTCGGTATTTCTGCAAAGCTATTACCTCGATCGTGAGGCTGGTCGGGCACCAGGCGATGCCACCCACAAGATTCACCCTCAGGCGGATCACAAAGTGTTTGATTTGAAGCAATGCTATCGTCAGATGCAACAACAGGCGAGTGACGCACACAACAGTGCTAAAGCGAGGGCAGCTGCAGTGGTTGGGGTTCAGATGCAAGGTGCATCTCCTCTCTGTAAGTTCAAATACTGTGTTTTATTGATTTTCTCTATTAACTTAAACATTTGTATCACAGCATTCTCTTCGACTGCTTCGGCTGGAATCGGTGTAGATGATCTCCGACGACTGTGCATTCTTCGTCTCTCGTTTATCAAAGGCTGGGGTCCAGACTACCCGAGGAAAACAATCAAAGAAACTCCGTGTTGGATTGAGATCAACTTTCATCGTGCTCTCCAATTGTTGGATGAAGTGTTGCACTCAATACAATTCCAAGATACGAATCACTCTCCTGAATAAAAGGCCATTTTCATTCAAACTGAGAATATATAATATATTTCACAAAAAAACTGTTATATTATGTAAACTAGATCATTATTTTATATTGCCTCTTTTTTTGAATAAACTACGCTGCAACTTGATTTGTATTTTTTGTCTATTCTAAACATCAAAACAATTTTTATAATAAGCATTACGTTTTACGAGAGTTATCTTGAACTAAAAAGTAGGGCACTTCAAGGTTTAAACCTATTGATGGTATTGATCACAAGTACTATTAAACTACTATGACACTATTTTTATACAGTTTGATTATTATTTCTGTGACCAAAATATTAAGAAACAAATTAATGTGTTCAGGAAATATTCGATTCACCTGAGTTCAAACAATTTTGATTATGAAACAGATTCGATTGGGTTTCAGGAGCCACTTTCGACCCAGGCCATTTTTTAAACATTTTTTAAATCAAAAGTCCTTGACCAAAAAATCTGTTTTTTTACTTAACGAGTGTATTATAATTTTAGTTAAATATAAATTAATAAAGTCTAACAGAATCAAACTATAAAATAATTTTAATAAGATAAAAACACGACCTATCCGAGTTAATTTTGTTTCAAGTTTGACCACTTTCATTTGAAAGAGTACTGTCCGGTAGAGACGCCACGCCAGCGACACGTGCCGAGACAGCTGTGCCATTGACACTTCAACTAAAGTGAAAACAAGCCAGTTTCTGGTGCTGCCAAAATTTCTCCATAGTTTTGTTCGGTAGATGGTGGCGTCGCTCATCGGCAAACCGAGACTCTACTTTCCTTCCACAGTGCTATGAAAAAATTATACAGTAAACCCTCAAACTCATGAGATTCAACAACAATGTTTGTAACAGTCACTGTATATAATGAAACAGCAAGTGGTCCTGCCTTTGTGCTTGCTTGGCTTTTCGAATTTAGTACTTTCACTGTACCTTAACGACAATGACCACTGACTTTTCATGAGTTTGAGGGCAGACTGTATACTCTTAGGCTAAGCACTGATATTACCCATTAACGAAATACAGTATACATTGAGTGTCAGGCTTATGCGACGAGTCGGTCGAGGTATTAAGTTGATACTCTATCAACTGTCGCTAACCTTGCCCAGTTTTCGAACTTGGGTAGCCGACCTTGATCCATGCAGGAGTTTACATAGAGTCTGCCACCATTTAACTGAGGCTCCCTTGCAAACCTAAGGCTTAGTGAAGAATAAGTATACATGGAGTGTCACATTTAAATAAAAATCATAGTTGATTGATGCAACAATAGAAGAAGCCTATAGGTTGTGAGCAATAGCCCCTGGTAGTTAGAATCCATGGTTAAAAGATTAAATGGTTAAACCTAATGGTGAATGCATGGAAGAGAAGGACAGAGAACATGGTGCACAAATGTACAGCAGTAAGTGGACGGCATGCGCGCATCACTGCTATAGCTGGAGAGAGGCGAGTGACGCACGTAAACAGCTCGACTCGACTGCATATGTCCTTGTGCGTTGCTTTGGATGCTTCACTCCCGACTACCTCCACTCCGTATTAGTCTACCAAATTTTTTTCCGAACGCCAGTTGTTTCCTTGTTGATCACTGACAGTACCACTTGATGATTTTGAGGCGTACTCTTGTTCAAGTTAGGTGGCTTCAACATGGCTGAGAAAAGTCAAACCAACGTCAATCAACCGCAATCAATTCGCATTGGCTACTACACTCTTGGTGAGACACTTGGAATCGGCTCCTTTGGAAAAGTTAAAAGTAACCTAGCTAAACAATATAGCTGCATCAATTTTAATTTTGTTATTTAATCAATACAGCTGCTGTCCATCAAGTTACAAACCATAAAGTGGCAGTCAAGATTTTGAATAGACAGAAAATTAAAAATCTCGATGTAGTTGGCAAAATCAGGCGCGAAATTCAAAACTTGAAACTTTTTCGACATCCTCACATTATTAAACTGTAAGAATATAATAATTAACGCTAATAACTGTTAATTATTTTAATTTTAAAATCAAAAAGGTATCAAGTTATAAGCACACCAACGGATATTTTTATGATCATGGAATATGTTTCAGGAGGAGAATTATTTGATTATATTGTCAAACACGGAAAGGTAGTTTGATTTACTCTCAATGCATTTTAATATACATTATTTTTTTTGTTTATAGTTGAAGGAATCTGAAGCTCGTCGATTTTTTCAGCAAATCATTTCCGGAGTTGACTATTGTCATCGCCACATGGTTAGACACTTATTTATGCTTGTTTTAGACTTTTTATTGATATAATATATTTCGTTTAAGGTTGTTCACCGTGATTTAAAGCCGGAAAATTTGCTTTTAGATCAAAATCTTTGTGTAAAAATTGCTGACTTTGGTCTTTCTAACATGATGAGAGACGGCGAATTTTTGCGAACAAGTTGTGGATCTCCCAACTACGCAGCACCTGAAGTATGTATTTGGACTTGAATTGTATTTTAAATTTAGAAATCTTTTTTTAATTTCAAAGGTCATATCGGGAAAGTAAGAAATCCACAATAGATTCTGTATTTTATTTACATGAAAACAATTCTTTAGACTTTACGCGGGTCCGGAAGTGGACATTTGGTCTTGTGGGGTTATTTTATATGCTCTTCTATGTGGCACAGTAAGTTATCTACATATTGTTGTCAATGTTATGATAATCATTATTTGTTCATAATAAAAATAGTTACCCTTTGATGATGAGCACGTGCCAACTTTATTTAGGAAAATCAAAGGTTTGTTATTGGATGCAACGTGAATTGTCCTAGAATAAATTGTTGTTTTCAGCTGGTATTTTCGATATTCCTGAATACTTAAACAAGTCGGTAGTAAGTCTACTGCTTCACATGCTTCAAGTCGACCCAATCAAACGGGCTAACATGGAAGACATTAAGTATAATTTAAACTACGCTACAATTATTGGGGTATTTTACAGAAGGGTTTCTCTTTTATTCTAATCTACTAGAAATCATGAGTGGTTTAAGAAAGATCTTCCTGCTTACCTTTTCCCTAGTCCTTCAGCGAGTGACGCATCTTTTATTGATATAGATGCCGTCAATGAAGTTTGTGAGGTAAATATTGATGTTGTGATATGTTTGCATTTAGATATGATGTACTATTTTTTGTATTAGAAATTTGGAGTGACAGACAAAGAAGTGCATAATGCCTTACTAAGTGGAAATCCTCATGATCAATTGGCAATCGCTTACCACTTAATTGTGGACAACAAGAGAATCGAAGATGAGACAGCTAAACTCGATCTAAAAGATTTGCACATTACATCAAGCCCGCCCCCATATGAGATGTCTAAAACAAGGACAAAGGTTCCCTTGGTTTCGCAAATTTCCGTGGATAGACAACGAATTCCTAGCGGTAATGAAAAGAACAAGGCTACTCCGATGAAAAAGGCAAAATGGCACTTGGGTAAGTCATCAAAGCAATCTGAAAATTTGCCCTCTAATACATGACAACTATTATTAATTATTATATTAGGAATACGATCTCAAAGCAAGCCAAGTGATATCATGAATGAAGTGTACCGTGCAATGAAACTTCTTGAATTTGTAAGCATAAACGTAAACTTGCATTTAATTTTTTCTTAAAAACGTTTATTCTAGGAATGGAAAGTAGTCAATCAATTTCACGTAAGAGCTCGAAGGAAGAATCCAGCTAACCAGAAGTATGTCAAAATGGCACTGCAGTTGTACCAAGTAGATTACAAAAGTTACCTGCTTGACTTCAAATCGTTACCTTCTGACGACGATGAGTCGGAAGCTAGCAGCACGATTGGGACTAGTTCTGAATTTGGACACAACTCTAAAAATCACAACATAATGGAATTCTTTGAGATGTGTGCTTCTTTAATTGCCCAACTAGCACGATAACCATGTCAAATTAAATGGTTTTATTAATTTCACTTAATAAAAAAAACATCTTATTTTCACTTGTCTCCAGCGTTTGCTTTTTCAGTAGACTTATTCTTCTTGACGACTGGCAGATTCTTGAAGCCGTTCTTGAAGCGTCGGTTCACAATCTTAAGGTAACGCGTACGACCAGTTCCAGTGGTCCTCCTTCGCTTGGCTTTAACACTCCAGTTGTCTAATTTTTAAAAAATGAATTAACCACGTGAACGAGTAAATCAGTAAACTTACATTTGCGCATACGAGCATTGGGATAGCCACACGAAGCGCAAAGCTTCTTTTGAATGTGGTACGAACTTCGGCCACATCGACGGCACAAAGTATGCGTCTTGTTGTGACGCTTACCGAACGAAGAAGTACCCTTAGTCTGTTTCAAGAAAAGTGGTTAGAAGACCGAAAAAATGGAACCAAGAGTGGTAGAAAAAGCAAAGAAAGAGCCACACTTACCATGTTGCGAGAACTATGCAGCCAGAAGGAAAAGGAAGAGAAGTGTGAGTGTGCCGAGCGTCACGTTGTGACAGTGCCACCTATTTCGCGTCGCTCACGCCACCACGCGGTGCAAATAGCCGTCCAATGTTTTTCTCTGCTCCACGTGACTTTGATCAACATGCTCAAACTGCGCCATTTGTTTGCATCCAGAAATGCTTGGTCTCATCTATCTCAAAATAAATTTTTATACAAGTCTAGCGTTGAACAATTGGCATGTAAAACTCTTTTACAGCATGGATTTTCCGAAGATCAAGTGGGTCAAATTATATCATCTCTAGGATCTTTGCTTCAAGTAAACAGTCATCAAACGATCAATTGTACTTTCGAGTGTTGGAAAAAACATATTAGGAGCAATAAAGGCGAAAGTTATACAAATCAGCAACAATTTAAAGATGTTTTTGTTTCTATTGAGCCGAGATTGTTGCTATTAGAAGAAAGTTTCATCTTAACCCGAATTGACCAACTCAATTCACTTGACATGCTTCGCGGTCAGAATGATTTGTGGAAAGTCTTTGTAACTGCTCCATCAGGCCACTTTCTTCAAGATTGGGCGGAGTTTTTGAAGAAATATTACTATATTACTTATAAAATATTACCATGGTTAAACAAGCCGCATGTGACAGACACGCAACACCCGATGGTTGAGCATCCCAAAGTGAGTGAAGTGGACTATAACTTGATTAAAACACGATTTTTATTTGCTCAACGAGTTGGTCTTAAACAAGTCTCTGCTAATCCGGATATTAAAAATTTAAATCTTAATTCACTGTTGCTTTTAGATATTAAAGACTTTTTGTGCAAATACACTCATTGCACTTTAGAAGAGTTTACCGCGCTAGAAAAAATTAACGCTTCTACTATTGGGCAAGAAGACGATAAATTATTTCAAGACCTAGTCGACTTGGCTCCTAAGACATCAAAAAAGTCATTTATCAAGAAGAATGTTGAAGAAAATTATTTATTGTCCATGCCCAATTAGTTCTAAAAAATAATTAATTATTCATTACTTAGATTTTATTAAATGATACAAAACATGTACAATTAAATAAAATGATTATGACCTAAGACTAAAGTACATTTTGTTTTTGATCGATTGCTTTTCGGGGTTGAGTTTCTTCAGTATGTCGGCAATGACTTTAACAAGATCATCTCGTTGGTGAACCTTGTTCTTGAACTTAAGAACAAGATCACTGCAAGTCATAGGTTTGCGCATCAGATAGCGGCGGACTGCATCTTCTGTGATGCCAGACGAGTTGTCATTGTGAACTTTCTGTTTCTTGTTACTTATGTGCCCAGTCTCGGAACTTTCCAGCTTGTGCTTGAATTTGAGTCCATTGGAACGGCCACTTCCACTGGCACTATTGCTTTCGCTTGTGCTCGCCTTTACTTCTACAATACTCGACTCGGATGGCTCTGATTTCACCTTTTCTAATCCTTTACTTTGAATCAACAAAGCAGACTTTGAATCATCTAAATCCGAATTCTCTGAATCAAATTCCGAATCCGATAAGGCTTCATTGACTAAAGAAAAAGAACAGATTAGTTGAACAATTAGAATAGTAGAAATAAGAACCTTTAGCTTTTTTGTCATTGTCAGTTTTATTGTCCTCCGCTTGCTCACTGTTCTCCTCCTTGTTCTCATCTTGGTTTTCATCATCTGACAAGACGAGATCACGCAAAGCAGATTCGTCGGCCACTCCTTTGAGTTCACTTTTGTCCACCTCTGACTCGGAAGAGCTCGACGAGTCGGACATGTAGTCCACCTCTTTGTCATCGTAGTCTCCTTCATCACTTTCCTCCAGTGGCTCATCCTCCTCATCTGACTCGCTTTTCTTTTTCTTCTTCTCTTTCTTCTCCTTTTTCACCTTATTCCGCTTTGGCAAGTCCTCATCTCCGCTCTCATCACTCAAGTTCTCGTTGTCTGACTGAAACCAATCATCCATGTCTGTCACTTTAAACTCCTTCTTCATGGCTCGATCAGATTTCTTCTTAGATTCATCTGCGTCGCCTTCGCCTGGCTTTTTGCTCATCATTTTAAGCGGAAAGTAGTTTAAAATTTGATCTCGCTTTTCAAATTTCTCTTCAGCCTCTTCTGCAGAAAGTGCTTTATACCGCTGAAACGGAGTAAAATTGTACCATTCGTTCACAGGATAGGCTTCAAATGCCCCATCAGGAGCTTTAAAGAAAACGTAGTATGAAGTGTTTTCAGTAACCCCGCCTTCACGGGTGCCCTTGTATCTAAGTAATATCAAAATATATAGGTTTATAATCAAGTTACTAAATACAATTTGTTAAAACATACTTCTTTCCTTGTTTTCCACCCGATTTCAAAATCCATGGAGAGTTGTTTTGCTTATGTTTTCTTCTCTCAAATTTACGCCGTCTAGCTTCTTCTCTTTCTTTACGACCATATTCTGAACCGGCACCAAACTCAGGCAACTCTTCGATAGTTTCCTCTTTCACTTCCTTGAATAAATTTTCGCGTTCCATCTTGCAATGTTTGAATTTTGATATATCGATATTTTGATTAGAGCTAAATTTCATTACGTGAAATTGCTTCTTGATCTCCTCCCTAAGCATTTAATTTATTATTAGTAAAAATCAATTTTCTAACAATTATAAACAACAGCATACCGAGGTACTCTCACAACATATTCTTGAGACATAGTGAAGTTTTATATATTTTTAATGAAAATGTACACCAAAACAAAATGGCCGACTACAATGTTTGCGGTGTGTACGCAGCGGTGACAAGATTGCAACTTGCAAGTGGAGCAAAACAAAGCATCGTCCGCAAACACCGTTCTTCTGTCACATTGGTTGTGAATGAGTCTGCAGTCTAGAGTCTATAGACTTGTGGCTTGTGTTGAAACAGTTCAACCGGTAGAGGTTTGAATCAGTTGTTTTCGTGAGCACTGTCACAACTGGTCAACTTTATTTGCTATCACTGATCACTGATAGTCTTGATAGTTGTGTCTCATCTTTTTACTCTCGGTAATCTATTGTTTTTCTTATATATGTTATAATTAATTTTTTCTTTGCTCGTCTACGGCTTTTGAATCTAGGTTAAAAAGTCAAGTGTCGCTCTGACATCATTTCAAATCAAGCATTTCTGCAACTATGGAAGATTTAACCCTAAACGATAGACTCACAAGTCAAATTGAATATTTACTTACATCAACATTTAAGGAGGATGATGACACTTTAGAAATTTCTTCAGTTGACATGTCCCCTTTGCCCGACTTATGCCAAACGGCTTTTTCCTTCAAACAACATTTGCCTAATTTTGACAAGATTTTTCAATGTGACGACATCAACAGCACAATTGACATTACTTTGGGAAATATATCTTTCTTGAATGCAAGTATATTAGTGTCTAACGAAAAAGATTATTGTAGAAACTTATTAACAATAGATGACCCAAGTAATTTGCCACATTTAGAAATTACACAACAAAATTTGGATGTTAAGTCAATTGCAAGATGTTTAGATCTTAATAACAAAAAAATGTTTCAAAAATATACAGAAAAGAAAGTCAAAAGAAAAGTTGTGCGTTTAAATCACCTTTTAAATTGTTCAGATACTCGCAATGAAATGGATAAAGAATGCTTTTGAAAATTATATAATTATTTTTTAATGATTGTAATTAAAAATGCTATATTTACATGAAACAAACGTTGAAAATAAATAAATGTGATCTATGAAAAGACAAGTTTGAGATCATGTTCTACTTGGTCCAGCATCGCATTTAAGCTCATGATTTGGTTTGCTATGCTTGTCTTGCGGCGCTCGACGGACACAGACATAGACTGGTCGGTAGAGGACGATGTTTTCACCTTCTTCCATTCCAAGTGAGCCATCGTACACTTGACCTAGTTGGAATTCTGGGCCAATGTAAAGACCACCCTCCACATGGTCGCAGCAAACATCTATGGAAGCACCATGTTGTCATGATGTAACTCAATGTCTAGCTCGCCCTTACCATACTCGATGATAGGTTGCTTGTTCGAATTAGGGATTCTAAAAGGACAAGTTGCTATGGTTAAAGGAAAGTTGATGTGCAAATCTTCACCCGACTTGTCCATTTCAATCCACACCTAAAAAGTTGCAGAATTAATATTGAACGATTGTTAAGGTATATTCTACAACGGACAGTGAGAACATAGTAGATTTGAAGCAACTTGCACAAACCAACCAAGGTAGGGGGCATGGGTGGCACAACGAGACTGTCGGTGCTGTCAAAGCGAAACTTCTGGTTAGGGGGCACGTCATCACCGTGGTACTCGAGCACAGTATGCACTATCTCCTTGCTCAAGCCCAGCACTCCTCTCTCAATAAAGTAGCCAACGTGCTAGAGAGCAATTGGAAACATTAATTCTTAGTCAAAAGCAATCTAGCCTCACCTGAACTAGCTTAAGTTTGAGTCGAACACTTTCTTCACTTTGGTTGTCGATGTCAGCTCTGAGACGAATACTTTCTCCGCAACAGTAGGCTGTTCGTTCTAGAAATGCCTTGAGGGAAACCACGCCATGTTTGCAACAGAGACAGCAGATTGATCTTTTGTCTCGACCCACCAGAGGTTTCTGTGTGATATGAGCAGATGGTGAATTTAAGAGAAAACTTGGCGCTATAGCCTCTACATACCAAATATTGCTCATCCATGCAGTCGATGTGTGGTCCAATAATAGTAAAGTATTTCATTCCTTGTGGCGGCGAGGCGTAAGGAATGTCAATTGTCACTTTGACATAATAGCGGATTGTGCAAGGCTTGGACTCGAAGCTGCAGGGCAGACAACTTTCAGGAAGTTGAAACTTGAACGGAAATGAGTGCTGTCCTCGAGTTAATACTGCTGTCTCGCCATCTTGACAAAGGAAAAGTGCATTGTAATATTTTGAAACAGAGAAGAAAGTTATTCAATAAACTAAGATACCTTTGCCCCATATGATGCTGCGGTCATCGATGAACACTTGATCGTCTTTCACAGTGCGCCGGTCTCCACTCACTATTACTTTCCATTCTGCTTGTGCTTTTCCGCGTAAAATTACACGGATAGCTGTTTAAGGACACTGGAGTTATAGCCAAAAGTGGTAGATTAGGTACATCAACATACCTTTGAGTTTAAAGTTTTCCACGGTATGAAGAATGACATGCCCCATCAAGCATTCGCCTGGATAATACATTTCTTTTTCAAGTCGAATGTCGAATTGGCGTATGTAATCCATGTTAATAATATTTTGATCTGATATTGTTTGCAGGTAATTGTTGGTAATAGATTTGACATATAATTATTCAGATGTAGATGTGCATTATTTATGCGATGATACTTGATGCCAGTTGTTACTAAATAAGTTATGAATTCGACTCTTATCTATTGATAGTTTGTCAATATGTGTTGATTAATTTTGCTGAACGAAGGTGGGCGCGAAGCTTAAAACATCATTATGATACACGATTCATTTTCATTGTTTACTTATTGCTCACTGTATTGACATTGTTAGTGCGTTGGGTAATCATCGAAAAGGCAAGCATATCAAATTCCAATTATTGCATGTAAATGGTAAAATTATGATAAATTACTGTGATTGGTGATTAAGGGAGCGTGGAGGGTTGGATAATGACAATCTAATAGTTGGTTAGCAATTGAATCCTAAAATGGCATGTAAGACAAGCAGGCGGGAGCGAGGAGCATCGAGGGAAGCATCAACTTGGCTGGTCTTGGTTGACTGTTTGCAGTGTTGGCTGAGTAGCTGCGACCGTCTGGTCCCGCAATGGTTGCCGCCAAGAGTAGCGCACTGCCACCACCAACACTAACACCAACACCACCAGTTCACTCGAGCAGTAGCGGTGAATGCGGCACTATTTCACATCACTTCAACAACACTAACAATGGGGCACTAGCCATTTTCAATATTCATTCACAAAATTCAGTAGTGTATATAGAGGGGTGCGATTGAGCGCTAATCACTCCTCGTTCGAAACGGTAGCATCGTGAGGTGGTGGTACCACTCTGACGCATTCTCTGCCTGGCCCACGTATCAAGGCGCGGCTGTGAAAAGCAGAGATTCAGATGCAACCACCACCGCGCGGGTCCCAGTGGTTGATTTTTAGCATCCAAAGTAATGCTAATTAGCAACACTGGAAAAATCAGGCCATTCTCGAGTGGCATCTATCGTTTGTCGCAGCTTGCAAACATGTTCGATCGAGCATCACTTCTCTCAACAGAGTGCTCGGCATAGTAGCATTGGTTAGAACTTCTTGCAGGCACGGGCATCTCACCAGATTGCTTACTTGGCTCATATCTATATAGTCAGTGGAAGAGTTTCTAGGAGAGCTTACGGTGTGGCCAAATAGTTGGCCGATCGCCTCAAAGATGCCTCAATCGATGTCAAAAGTGATTTGCTCTTGAAGCATTTCTACCCACTCTCCGTGACGCATCGCGACTCACCTTCTATATTGGCGACTAAATGTTGTCCTCTTTCTTGGTCGCAATGTGGCATGATCATATTTAGAAAAATACAAAATGTAAAGAAGTCCTCTTGTCAGTTAGAAGAGGTCTCCAATCAGGAAACACACGACCCCTCCCGATCAACATCCATATAGTCTAGTCACCTTCCCTGGCTCATATAGTCACCAACGGCAAATTGTGTTATATATTCTGTTGCTTTTCTCATTCCCAGTACAATACTAATAGCTATAATAACCTGCTTAAGTTTTACTTCTTCCAACAAACATTTTTGCCGAATTTAAATAACTATGTCTTGATGGCATTTCATTAGTGTCATGACTTCATTTTTAAGATTAATTCATTTCATTATTTTTAATTAATTATAAAATTTAAATGAATTCTAATTATTATTATTAAATATATGTTTTCTGCTATCATGTCAACCAATGCACTGAAATGCATATAGTCTAGTGTGGAAGTGTGTAAGAATGTAAAGTTTTCTTGGAAATGAAGTAATGGCATGCGATGACGCAATCAGATTTTAAAACTTTTTTCTTAATTTTCTGCATGACACATTACGTATTATAAAACAAAATAAAAAAATTCAGATACACTCTAAGTAAAATAAACAAGACTACTTTGAAGCAAAAAACGATTTTCACCAAATAGTTAATGGCCCGTATTCATCTGTCCCCCTAAGGGTAAACTTTTGTTAGAACCTAACTCAACAATATTCTAATTCAATTAAATCAGTCTGTATCAATTAACATCAATTATAATTTTCAAAGTTAACCATAAAGAGGACAGATGAATATGGGCCAATGTTTCACACAGCGAACGGTTGGCTAGTTTTTGTAAAAAAAGAACTAAATTTAAACCAAAATAGACTATATTTTCGAAAAAGTCGAAAATCAACCAAGTTTGGGCTAATATTTAAGCCAGTTTAGAAATCACTAGCCAGTTTTGGTCGGCATTTGTAATTTTTTAAATTCGACAATTTTTATATACACAAGTCGTTAAATTGGTAAGTTGGAAGTTAATTATATTTATAATTAGAATTAGAATTATATTGTCATTGTGGGATGTTTATAAGTAAGGATTACGCTTATGACATCAGGCGAGTCTAATGTTTCACTTGTTAGTTAACTCACTTATATTAACTATAAATTTATTAAATAATTATTTCATGTCGATCCTGAGACCGTTTCTCCAAAAAAAAGATGCGTAAGAGAATTACTGGGCATCTTCGTTTTATTTTGTGATAGAGATAAGCAGTTAATTCAAACGGTATCAGTTAATATTATGTATTTTATTATAAAATGTTGCAGTGGCCAACAATGCTTACCACCAATTATATATATTAGCACACAAACAACCATTAAATCAGTCCAGTTATCGCTCTTATTGTTACTGGTGGCAGAGGTAACTATTCGAACCTGTAGAGATAATATGAGAATACTGACTAGTTATTTGGATTTGCTATGACTTTACTAAAAATGTGTGAGATGGGTGTCTTCAATGAGTTTCGCTCTCACGGCACCGCTGATTAAAAGCACATGGTAACTTAATGCCTAGAGCGTCTCGAGAGGTCATAAAAGAAAGAGAAATTGACGGTAACAGACGGGTTCCCTCGGCCGTGAGCCGTCGTGGGCATCCGTTGCCCACCCCGTTGATCACACTATCCTCGAGGATCCACTTAGAGCTATCACAGGACAAGCAACACAATTTTGGGGTTCAAATAGAATTTTATTATGATATGGATAAATAAACAAATACAGATAGAATGGGGAAAATAGTTTTACTGTTGCTAGGCCGGAGGGAAAGCTTGGCTGTCGATGACTTGACAGACCAATGACGACTGAGGCCAGAGTGGCCTCCACACGATATCTATAGGCTCGATGGCTGATAGTAGTAGCCTGCTTCAATCCTTGGGCAGGCTGGCCGGCGGGTCGAGGTGCCTATGGCTTGGCACTGTTGATTCGTTACAAGTGGCCAGCCCGGGCTATGTCATCAAACCCAGATGTTTCGCTTATCCCTCGGTGGCTGTCTTCTTACCGCTGGTCACAATGTTCTTCGGTAACCGGCATCTCTTCGGTTGACTGGAGGGCGTCGAGGGTGCGCTCGGGTAGAAATGCGCATGCCTCACAAGCCTCAGCTGTTTTCTCGGCGGCGGCCCATCGTTCTTTATAGCCAGGGGCCAGTTGCAGATTTCTCTGCATGTCTGAGTTACATTGGCCATAATGAAACGCTTCAAACCAGCCTCGTAACTCGGTTCACAACTTCAAATGGATCACTCGAAACTCTTGTTGGAAAACGCAAAGAACTTGCTCAAACTTTCTCCCGAGACAAACAATGACCGAGTTGCATTGGCCAACCGTGCGGCTCAACTAGCCCAGGAACTACGGGACACGATTGCAAGTGGTGGTCTTGAGGAGAAACAAATCAAGAAGCTTCAAAAGGAACAGCTCTTGTAGGACAGTAAATCAATTGAACTGTTTGACCAATGTAGCAAGATTGAAATGCTATCCCAACCGAGAAAACTTAAGACACCACAGTTTGACGGAACAAACCCAAGTTGGTGGTTCGACTTTAAGGCATCATTCGAAACGTTCGCGAGGGATATGGACAACGAGATACAAGCCGAACAAATGAGGTGCGCTATTGAAAACCGCAAGGCGGAAATTCACATCGTGAGCTGCACCACCATTGAGGAGATGTGGTCGGCACTCACCATTATTACTATAATATATTTTGCATTCTCTTGCACTACCTGTTGATTTGTTAGAGAAGACATCAAACCCACAAGTTTTGTTTAGCAACAAACAAAATAGTAAAGATGATTTCTAAAAGACAAAGTTCAGAGAAACAATAATGCTTTCGAGATTTACAAAACCGTCTTATCTAAACTACCTACACATTGAAAACAATCCACAATTAATAAAGATTTCAAATCACATATGGAAAATGTTAAAATAATTACTGTTTTAGTTATTTCAGGATTTAATTCATGCTGTCGATTTATTCGAGAAATAATACTATTTTTTAAAACTAATAAATATACAAAATAAATTGTATTTTAAAAAATAAATGTTTTAATCTAAACCAAGGGTACGAGTTTTAGTAGAAAGTGTGTGCGTAACTTGCTAAACCTATAGACTATAATCTAAATCAGCAGAACAAAGTTTGGAAAAAAATATCAAATCACCTTATCTTTTTTTAAAAATTAAATTAGTTCGAAATAGTAAAAAACAAAAGTGATAAACAAAAATTTTCTTTGACATTGTTATCTGGCTCAATTCACTAAATCTATCAGACTGTTAACTAATAATTTATTGTCGAGACCGAGCGAAGCGAGGTACAAGACTCTTACGGTAAGACTTACCCTAAGACGAAAAAACATTCATTTGTAAAGGTTGCAGCCTAGACCATTTGGTATAGAAAAGTTATCTATATATCAAATTACTCCTCATATCATGAACTGGTACACGCGCTATAGAAATTTTAAAAAATATTACATCTTACTATTAAAATTATAGAAAACAATAATTCTCATAGACTTTACATGGGAGAATGCTTTCCCTGCATTGCACCTAAATTGCCATCACAGTGTGACACATGCAAGTCAACCACTGGTCAAAGATTAGTTACACCCTCCTGCTGAGACCGCACAATGGTTTAACTTAAGCAAATAAAATGATTTTAAAGTAGCAGAAAACTCTATGAATTATTTTATCATTGAAACTGGCTTTAAAATGTTTAAAAACGAGTTTTGTTCCGGATTAATATATGTGGCGCTTACTCGAGTCCGAAGTATATCTTTACTAAAAGGAACGTATAAATAGAATGAAAAACTAAAAAATATTTAGACGGGCTGGAAAACTATTTTAAAATAAGTAATATAATAAATTTGATATTGTCTCAGTTAATATTTTTGTATAAACTTAATGGAATATGTAATTTTTATAAAATTTCTCAGTCTCGACCATATTGCCGCGCAATGCGGCGATCGCCTAGTAATTATTATTATTATTAGTTTTTCTATATTCTACTTGAATACTCAAACATTGTAAATAATTAAACCAATTATACCGCTTCATATTCTTACACAGTAGGAGCTAGCGGTGTTTAATTAAGATTATTACTCAAAAAAATGAGATCGAATCTCTTAAAAATTGATCGGCGCCATCTGGCGGAATGTGTAAAAACTACATTTTTCTCAAAAGGCTCTTGTATTTTCAAATATTCTACCATATGTTTGTAATAGCCAGGCAAATGCTTGAATCCTCAGTGACATATCACTTTTTGATTGTGGTTTTATTTTTCAATTGATAATACCATATTGTAATTACAATTTTTTTTAAATTATCACTGCTTCAGAATAATTTGGAGTAGACCTAAAAGTGATGCAGATTAAAGCCACGCATTTGTAATCCGACGATCTGACATTTCAGATCAGATCGGTTTGAACCAATCTGACCCGAAAAACAGATTGAATCGGATAAGTTAGTTAGGTTAAAATATTTTTTAAAAACAAAAAATAAAACATTTTAAATTTAAAATTGTGACCTAGCTAAATCACAAACTCAAATATGGAAAAGGAAAAAAATACTAAACACTATTCTATCAAGTTTAGTCAAGTTTTAAATTCTTTCTAAACGTTTATCATGAAACTTTTTAATCGAGACTTTTGATGTTGTAAAGAAATTATTAAATAACTTCTTTTTATTGGTTTTGTTTGTTAATGTTTTAGTCAAGTAAGTTATGAATTTTATATTGTTTAAAAATTTTTAAACTTAAAACTTGAAAACCTTTTGGAAAACTAAAAATTTTGAACTCTATTTTATTTTATTATGTGTGTTAGAAATGTTTTTAGAAATAAATTGACGTAATTTTAAAATTAGGTAAATTTACTTAAAACTTAAATAAGCAACTACAAGAAAAACACTCAAAAGTGAAGAAATATATTTTCAACCTGTAATACAAAAATTTGTTGAAAAAATATAATAAATTGACATAAACAATTGCAATTATGTTTTTTTGTTAAAAACCAACTTAATAAATCTAAGATCAGTTTCATCTTTTTTGGAATATCTTGTAGTCAAGTTTCGCTCCAACAAGAAATTCAAACTTGTGTACTCGATTTTATTTTGGTGGTGAGAGTTTACATGAAATTTTGTAAAATTATCTCCGGGTTACTATTGAAGTATGGATTAACTGAGTACCCAGAGAGTCATTTTTTAATGCAAACACTGACTAACAGGCGTATACTATACTTGTTATTTTTTAAGTTTTTCTTTTTTCATGGCACTTCGCAGGTACGTGTGGTTCTCTAAAAACACTTTGTTGGTACTTTGTAATAGTTCTGACTTGGAATTAATTGGTTTTATTATTGAATTGAATAACAATAATAATAATAATATTTAATAATTGTCAATAACTATTTAGTCTAATTAATTTCTTTGTATAAAATTTATTAATTTTAAATATTTTCGGATCAGATATCGGATATCTGTAGATCAGATCGGATAGCATTTTTTGAAAAAAGGCGCAACTCTATTGTAGATATTCTAAAACTAAGACTAA
>WURS02012696.1:0-12294 GCA_011762765.2 Rhinocypha anisoptera | reverse complement strand
AGCGTCGGCGGGGGGCCCCATGGGGGCGGGGGGGCGCAGGAGGGAGGGGGGGGGGGGGGGGGGGGGGGGGGGGGGGGGGGGGGGGGGGAGGAGGAGAGAGAGGAGGAAGGCAGGCGGATAAATTGAACGGCCACACAGAGCACGACTTTTTTGCAGCGGTGGTGAAGATGATTGAGTTTTGTGTACATCGATATGCAAGTCCTGCAGAAAAATTAAAACCTCGGGAGGGTGTTGTGATCGGTGTTCACCCAAATTACTGTCTGCGTTCTAGTCATCGGTCATGAAAGTGTCGCCTAGACTCTCGTTCTTCAGAACGATATCACCTGGAGGTAATAAAAGTGCTGACTAGGTTTATGCACCCCAATCGAGAAAATCAGCGCCTTAATCACCGAATGAGACACTGAATCTGAATGGCGTAATTAAAAGAGGTTCTGTTGTCATTGGTAGTATGGTGGTTATCTGGGATGATGTTTCACCTTTTGGGAAAAGTTTCGAATCCACAAAGGATATTGGCAGTGGAGAACCTGATTTTCAAAATTCATGCTGATGATGCCCTAGGCAATTCTCACCAACAATACTGCTGTCTAACCTTTAGATTATAAAGTGATAAACCTTTGGACTTTTTGAAGACTTTTTTCACACATATCCACCATAGAATATAGAGTAGCTTACTCTGTGCGCATACTTATTATATTGAAGTCCACAAAATCAATTGACATTCCGAAAATCGTAGTCACTATAACTAGACCATTCGGACTGAAACTAATTTATTCTGTATTACTCAATTAATTACGTAAATATAATATCCTGCAACCGGTGGACGATAATTGGAAATTTTTGTAACCTCTATTTGCGCTCTGTACCTATTGGGTATTATCATCAAACGAAGCATGCTAGTTCTTCATTATTTCTTATGAGCACCTAAATACCACCCTAGGAATATTATTCATTTCCGATTGCCACGAGTTTTGGATAGGGAGTTGTAGCCTATAAACCAGTTTCGAGGAAGTTTCAATTACCAATTATTGCTTATCGCAACCCCTTACATCTCATCTGAGGACTGTTCGTCTGGACGCATATGTTCGTCACTAATCGGCATGATGCCAAGGATCGAACCTCAATTAGGCAATGGAACATATGGTGAAGAACAGAAAAAGGAGAAAATGCGAGAGAGCAGAAATGCGAGGGTAGGGAGAGAGTCGACGGTGTTGAGGTTGATGCACGCGTTCTTGTTATCGTTTTCAAAAGGACTGCCTGGCTGGAGGCGACGGCGTCGGAGTGGAGATTGGTGGGGTGTGTGCGCGAGGGGTTAAACCGGCAGATGATGAGGGAGAGCGAAGGGGCAGTGAGAGTGGCGCCGGGCGATAACTACTGCGGAATGCCATCATTGTTTCGCCAGATTAAACGAAAGGAAGCTCCGAACCCTTCGCCCTCCCTTTATTCCATCCCCCATCCCGTTAACTGCCTGGAAGGGAAAAGGGGGGGGGAAGTGAAAACGGGAGATATTTTTTTCTGAGAACGTGCGTGTAAGGCGGACGGCAATGCGAGCATGTGCACACGAAAGGCATGTGAGAGGATGATGACAAAGGAAATCAGCCGGCGGTGAGAGAGAACGAGGTTTGGTTTTATGGATTAGGTGGAATGGGGGGAGTCTGTTTCCCTTCATCCCCTTCCCCTCCGCCTCCTCCTTGCTCCCACCCAGTCTAACTTATCGTACATACATGCCCGTAAGTGCAAAACGCCTAAAAACTGTTCCACTTCCTGTTTTTCCGCCCCTCACACATTTTACTCGACATTTTTGCCACCCTACCTTAAAGGGAAAATGAGAGTGCTCGAATCTGATGGGGGCCAAGGGCGTGTGGGAGAGTGTCTAATGGCCCTCGTCGCAAAAATCAATCGGCCGTCGTGGCGCGTAGAGTTCTGGGAAGTGAAGCCCTTCCTCTTCGACAATCCCCAACACCCCTCCACACCCACCCCACCCCCGTCGCCCCCCCACCATCGGCGGGCCGTCTCTTCAAAACTATCCTCGCCATCCTATCTGAGCGTCTCATCCCCATGCTACTACTCCTTTCTCCTTTCGCGGCGGTGGTGGGGGCCCTTCGGGGGCTTCGTTCTCCTTTTTCTTCCAGACCTCGCCGCTTGTGATCCCCGGCAAGTCGATGCGGGAGAACGGAATAAATCACTGGCGAGAAAAGCGTTTCCATATTTTTTTTACCATCTTTTTCCTCCGTTCCAGGTTCATCTGGAGTGTTAGCTTTCGTCATGTTTCCAAAAATATCACTTGACCTCCACTCCCCGTTATGAATTCGGCAGGATATTTCTCCCTTTGGCTCGGCTAAATTAATAATATTCACCACGGCCCGTGAAATACCACTATCTAGGCGAGGGTGAATTAAGTATTTACACAACAGCAACAAGGGATGTGAACCGAAATTGAATATGCTTGATCTCGCAACTGACGATGGGAGCGGATTCTTCCACACGTCGCTTTGCGGTTATTGGATTTGTCACATTTCAATCGGCTCCTTCAAAGGACGTGGACTTACATGGCTGAACTCCCGTTTCGAATTTATGTGTTGAAAAGTTGTTGTAAATTGTCTCATTATATGTGTTACAAGTTTAACAGACATTAAATTTTATTTTACTCCACAAAAATAAGTATTTTACTCCTAAGGTAAGAGAAAAGACATAGGAGATGAATAACCAAATGCGAAAAATACAGATATTTTGTAATTTCTGAAATTATTTAATAAGTAAATAACGATGCACAATTTTGTGTTTTGAACTCAAACCATTACATGATGTTATTGATGTTTTTCATGCCATTACCAAGAAAAAAACAAACAGCAGAGTTTATGCATTGGATTTGATTTGGTATTCTAAATAAAAAACATACATGAGGTTCTTTCTGTATCTTAACCAGTTATTAGACTATGGTCAAAATTTTTATAAGGAGAGCTTAGAATATTTAAAAGTTGTTTCTTCCTTCAAAAGACTATAAATTCATACGTTACTATGATTACAACTGTAGTAAAGTGACTTTGTAAAACAACATTGTAATTTGGTGCCTTGTCATATGAATTTTTTAAATCAACTAATGAGAGAAAAGAAAGGAATCTGGTAATATAAATAATACCAGATAGCATTTCTCCCACAAATTTCTATTTCACTGGAGAAAAATGTTGGAAAAAAAATTGAAATAAGAGATGGGACAATGGAGGAATCAGAAATCTCGCCTTCCCCCCAGCCACACATCTTTGTTGTGATATGTTTAAGAACATCCTCAAAGTAATGAATAGTTTCTGAAGATTTTATTATAACAAAGAACCTAAAAAAACCATTCTATCTCTTTTTTTAGGAGCTGTGACAGCGGATAAGGAATAATATTACAATACATCAATATATAAGCATTAAAATGTTCATTTAAATTTACAAAAAGATTGAAATATTTTGAATATTTTCTTTTTATTCATAACCTGGGCGGAAATTAACGTCAGTGAATGGACGCTGAGAGATATAGAGCAATTAATATTTGTCAGAGAAACACACCCAAATGCAATCACAGATCAAACAATAACTATATGAATGAAGATTTCTTGGGTTTCCATCCGGGCCCAGGGGTTGTTTTCCACCGGCGTTTCGAAGGCTAAGTCCGCCATCATCTTCAGGGTGATGAATCTTCAGGGTCTTCATCACCCTGAAGACGATGGCGGACTTAGCCTTCCAAACGTCAGTGGAAAACAACCCCTGGACCCGGATGGTAACCCGAGAAATCTTCCTCCAATCTATTCGCCGGGAAAACCTGAGATCCTTCAATAAGTATAAGGTTACCTTGCTGGCTTACAGATCTGCGAATAGCATTATACGACTATTAATGAAATAATTAGGTGATATTTAACTGAAAACTATTATCGAATTACAACTTTTTGATTGTAATATGTTCTGGAATTAACTTTCATGTGAAAATAGGACACATGCCTTAAATTAGTCTTAAATGGCTCAGCACTAAAGGTATTTAAAACTCAGATTTCTTAAACCTGTATACATCATATAGTACACATATTTAACTGCTTAATTAATGGGAGAAGGAAATTATAGGTACATATTTGAGGAACAAATGAAATGCTTCTTTCGAAAAAATAATTAAAACTATTTCATCCGCAAGCATTACTTATGTCTCATTGATTTTAATTTCACTACTTGTACGCGAGTACTTTCACAACCACACCCGCCTAGGATAACAGCCACATGATAGCGTAGGTGCCTTTCTCTTCCAAATCTCAGGTAAAAACAGTATTCCACAACTACACGTTTCTATTTCCCTCTATCGGAGTTTTCCCTCAGTTTTTAAAAAGTTCCCCAAAACAGTTCCACGGACCTTTCTTTGGAGCTCTTTTCTTATCTTTAAAGATCTGTGGCCGCTGAGAATTGAGCAGGGGAAAAATCTCGGAAGAACAGAAAGAAAGAAGAAGAGTTTGACAGAGTGGTGGAGATGGAGGAATGGTGGACATGGAGGAATGTGAAAAGAAACAGGAGACGGCCAAGGCCACTGAAGCAGTTCTGGGAATGAGTAGGGAGGGATACTGGAAAGGGCAAAAAATAGAATGAAACATATGGTTTTTACCAGGATGATGAATGCAGTAGCATTATTTTCTCACTTCCCACCAGCCTCTCTGTTTCTCTCGGCTTTTCTCAAAAGGGTAAAAATGTCTTCAGAGAAGAAAGCGACCGAGTGAAAGTTCAGAAAAGGTTGATGCAAGGAACCAAATTTTATAGACAAATATTCAGCAACGGTTTTGCGATTTAATTGCAATTAAATGATCATTTTCGTGTCTCTGGAACACGCGGACCGTTAATGAGAAAATGAACGGGTAATAAATGACGAAAAAATATTTAACAAAGTTTATGCATGTTACTTTCGGTCTCTTTCATCGGAGAATATCATTAGGACAAAACCGAAGTATTAAAAATGGGCGATTCAATGATGAAAAAAATTAAAACGTTTAATATTTGATTTCTTGAATTTAATGTGCATATACGTCTAGTATCTAAAATTTAACACTCAATTTTCTTTTAATTTGAACTTTTGAATTCAATGCCATTGCAATAAATAAAAATTTTAAGTATTATTTCCTGGAGATTTTCAAAGAGGTAATGACCATTCTATGAGGACTAGGTCATGCTTCTAGGAGACACGAAACTTGTATGTTGTGAAGCCAAAAATTAGTCTGTTGACACACTAGCACTCAAAAACCAATAATGTCTTTTTAGTTATCGCTGCGTTACATCTTTGTAATAAGGTAGAGTTTGAATCGGATGGTTTCCCTCTAGGGAGGCAGTTATTATGCATGGCTTACTACCTAGTATGTGTTATACATAAGCAAGCTCGACAAAAGTTAACTTGTGAGTTTGGAATTTGTTTTTGAGGATCAAAGTGTGAATGCAACGTACTATAAAGTGCAATAGAAAGGTCTCTAAAAAGACGTCCACGTGATGTGGCACGACGCCCTGTCCCACAAAGCGACAATCTTCATGCAATGTTTGGCCAAACAAATTGACTTTGTTTGACTCCGTCTTACTTTCTCACTTGATGCCTTCTATCTGGCGTGACACTACTTCCACATTTGCCATACTTAGCACATGCAGCTTACAATTGTTTCCCAAGAGTTTACTACCACTTGAAGACGTGTCTCAGCGACTCGATTTTGGACATTAACCCGCAATACAAAAAAATAAAATTAAAAACATTGTAATTTCCACAAAATAAAGAGAGTACGACCGATTTCTACGATAATCGTCATCATATGATGCCTTAAAGTTAGATGTTGCAAATCCACGTTGCAGGTTTATTGTTGAACGCCCCTGAAAATGACGAATTGTATAGGATACTTAAGAGGCTAAGCGAGAGTAGAAATCGGTGATTAATTAAAAGGGCTCATACAGCAAAGAGGCTAAGCGCTGATACATCAAAGGGGCAATCCACAAAAGAGGAAGAACAACGTACTTTTCCATTGGTTTCATTGTGCATACGGCGATGCGATTATTGCACCCTTCACACATTAAACTGCGTAAAAGAACGTTGTGCGACCTCTGTTGTGGATATTAATAACTTCCACGAAGTGAAGCCTGAATACATTTAAGTCATAAAAGGCTAAATATTATAAGCCCTGTTTATTGAATTAAAATTCTTTTAATGATGACAGTTTATAAACCTTAGTAGATGCAGTACATGCGTACTGCAAACATAAACTCTGATTTCAATACCAATGACTTAACCCTAAACGTGACAGAAAACTAAGGTCGGTCATAATGTTACATATAATGTCATCCGGATATTTTCCGAAAACTTTTCGAACGATTCTTATTACATATGAACAAATTTCAATGATCTTTCAAGCAATAAAAATAAGTTTCAAATAGTAATACCTATTTCCGTAACGATAAAAAGTAAAGAATTTAAATAGAGAATGCCTAGGGGATGATTTAGACATAGAGAAAGAATTTCATTTTTCTAACCTTTAGATATGAGTGAGCAACAAGGGCATTGCAAGATAACGTCATCAAGGTATTATAATAAAAGCTATACGACATAGGACAGTATTTATGGAAAATCGTTAATATTACATCAAATAAGTTGCTTGAGAGCCTATTTTGTATTCTAATAGCGAAGAAAACCGTTTTGTAGAATACTAGGAGAAAAAGCAATTTTCGGAAGTAAAGATCAGGTTTGTCCTAGTTTCCTACTTATATACTTCATCAATTTTTGTGGTTTGAATTTTAAAGGGGACCTTGTAAAGCTCCACTTATTTATTCTGGGTACATGGACGATTCTGAGAACCGCCAAGGTGAAATCTGTTTACGAGTGGCCCACGAAGTTCCTCATTTTTAAGGTTACGGCCACATTGCGTGTCGAAAGATCGCATTTCACCACCCCCTCCACAGAATTATCTCCATACCATGAAATTGCTGGAGGGCAAACCGTTTCAGTATTGAGCTTTTTTCGTAGAAACGTCCAAAATCCAAGTAGTCATGCGAAAATGAAACCAATGGATTTAATGTGTTGTTGGAATACAGTTAATACAAATAGTGAAAGTGCTTTCCATTAATTTTAAGCTTGAAACCAATCATCAGAATAATACGCACCAGTTGAGTAACGTGAAGTTAGTAAGTGTAAATTAATGATTAAAAGTGTAACTTATGTTTTGGGTGATTTGTTAGTATTGTGATATAAAATTATAATTTCAAATCTGCAGTTACAAAATCATTCACCCTAACGAATGTTTTCGAAAAGACGGATTGAGATCCGCTCTTGATGAACAACTGCACATTCCTTTAACTGAGTTTACTAAACAGAAAAGGTCTAGTTATTTTTCCCATCTGCGCGGAAATGCCTTGGATTTTAATATCTATAATCTTTCGAAGAATCTCGGGAAAAATAATCCCCTTTTAAGGATATGAGGAAATGAGTATTAGCTGCCACGGGGTAACAATAGTCAGTGCTTTAAAATCTGTAGATAAATGTGTTAAATTGGAAAATATAACTAAAGCACGTATTTACATTAATTCTAGAATTTATTTTTAATTTTTCCGGATGGCAAGTAAAACGCACAGCAGCACGCTATTTCGTAAAGCGCGTATAAGTAGGGTAAATCGTAACACACATACAGCTGCTACAATGTTTTGTATCAATATTGTCATATCAACTCAAATGCCAGAGTGGCTAATGAGTTGCCATACATTTCATTAATAACACTTAAATAAGTCATAAGGTACCTCTAATTACTTTTTCATTTCCCGAAATAAGAATAATATGAACAACGTAATGAACGGAAGAGGAAGTGCTACAATGCCTGAATGTACTACATTTACTTGGCCGCAAAATGAGTCATGTGTATCAAATGGTATCAACGGTGTGAAAATTAAGGGACTAATCTCCACGGTCAACATTTGTAATATAAATGTTTTAGCACTTAAAGCATAACTTTAAGTGCTGAAAAATGAGAAGCAAAGGCATTATTCGAAACAAAAAGAAATATTTCGTAACAAACCCAGAGCATAATACAGTTTAGAGACTATGAAGCAGATAATCCAAATTGAATCAACTACAATAATCCAAGGGAATACTGAATGATGCCATTTTATATCGCAATGTCCCGTGTGAGAGCGCATGTGCAGTGTATTGATCCAAAAGACCGACAGCGCCCAAGTCTCCCGCCAAATTCCTGAGATACGGAAGGGGGATGCGGTGTCAGAAGATGAAACTAGTGATTCGCGATAAGTGAGAAGAGAAGTAAATAATGGCAGGAATCAAACCCCTGTAAACGTTTCTAAAAAAATCAAGTTGGAAAGGAACTTCCAAAGAAGACGTCAAAATCAGATGGACGAAAAAAAGAGCGTCGAAATGGAATCGAAAAAAAACGGCACTAGGATGATAGGAGGCAATTTTCGAAAAATATAGAAGATTATTTTTTATGCATAGGACAGATTTTGAATAAGCATTGATGCGAGCAATATAGCTGGGCATACATTACTAATCTACACTTACGAATTGGAACCTTCCGGAGTGGACCTTTTTTGGAACCGGAGATATATGGTTTTGAAAATTTTCCTGTCTTCCAATTCTTGCTTCTACTCATTTTAAAACATTTTCGCCTAGTTTTGCGTAGATGGAAAACCGTGGGAATTTCTGACATTAACATCCCTTGTTGATACTCATAAAGAAAAATCTCGAAAATCTTTGCATTTTAATTCAAATTATGTGAGTTTTCTTTAGTCATTATGCCATAGTGATTCGAAACTACACCAGCTCGTACTAGACGAATCACGGAATTGCAAACACTACATCTCACTAACTGACGCATAAGAGGCAACGCCATCTTCCTTCTACGGGCTGCGATGTGTCTGTGTATTCTCAGGTTACAACCATTAACATCTACATCTACAAAATACGCCGCAAACCTGCACAAGGGCGTGTGGCAGGGGGTTGGTTAACAACAGACATGCCTCCTGACGTTGAGTAACATCATGAACACAGGTAAAATTATTTACCAATCAAGCAAATACATATATGCAGTAACATTCAGTATCTCATTAATAATGGGGATAAAATTATCATCAATCAATTCAGGAGAGGACAAGGTTTTCGATTAGAGGTATTAGGACGCAGTCAAGATAACTAAAATATATATATATATATATATATAACCTATCCTTTTCATGCTTGTGGTCATATTCTGTTCTCTAATTGAACGAGGAAAAATGAAAGTTTAAATATATCCGCCGTTTATCTCCCTGATCTACTAACAGTTTATCCCCCTGATTTTACGTACTTGATCTGATCTATCGTAGTATGACGAAGTTTGTAATGTCTTTAAAGTCTTCGGAAAAGTGACCTGCCTAAAGTTTACACATTAAATTTAACCGGTACTTCAATCGAATGTCAACTATTGACTCCCAACCTTATTCTTCCAAAAACCCGGAGCACCACTTCTTCGATCATTACAACTTTTCACAGACCTAGCTGCTCGATCGCCCTGCGCTCAATCTAATTCCAAAACTAAGCCTACCTCGAGAGGGACTCCACACTCGCAGCATAATCTAGGTGGGATCTAATTGGTGAAAAACAGCGATCCTTTACCTTCCCATTACATTTTCCATGTATCCTGTTTAATGTAATATTCCATTTGATATTCAGCAAATTTGTAGAATACTATTTCCATATGACAGGTCTTTAATTATCATAACACCCAAATATTTAACGGATTCTAGGTTTGCTATTTTTACGTCCTTAATGGTGTAAATGTTTTCGAGTGAACTACTGCTCCAAAAATTCATCGCCAGAAATTTTTTCAAATATAATTCTAATTGTTAGTAATATTATCAACTTTGAAGGCTACTACTACTTCGAAACAGTAAGAAAGAACCTTGAAGATAACAGGCTTTTGAAAAGGATACATATAGATAAAACAACTTTTATACATTCATGATGAAGGGCAATCTACTGGTTAAGGTAGGTTTTTAATGAGCCTTATATTAGATTGGCCGCGTATTAGTAAACTTTTCTACTGGTTCTAATGTATTCCCTTATAGAATGATATTTAGCCTAGCCTTCTTACTTCTCGAAAATCTTATTACTTTCGTTTTCTTACTATTACTTTTCATACCAAACTTCGGACACTGGTCTTGTAAAGCACTCAACAAGGTCTGCAGTTCATTGATTTCATTTCTAATTAGGGCTTGGTCGTCGGCGAATCTGATTGATTTCATGAGTTCCCCACCGACTTTCACTCCTGACTCAACCCTTTCCCATGCTTCTTTTACCTTCTCCTCCGAGTACAGATTAAAAAGAACGGGAGACAGCGGACACCCCTCCCTTACTCCCCTACCTAACTGCGCCCATCCAGACTCCCTCACAGCCACCCTTACTTGCGCGGCCTGGACCATATAAAGGTTTCCGATGAGACGCCTATCCCAATTCACTCCGATTTTTTGCAACACTTCCATTAATTTAGGCCATTCTACTTTATCGAATGTTTTCTCAAATTCTACAAAAGTGGCAAAAACATCCTGATTATGTTCTATATTCCGTTCTATCAGTGTCCTCATCGCAGCTATCGCATCACGAGTCCCTCTGGCCGACCTGGTGGGTAACGTTCTCGCTAACCCAAAGGTTGCGGGTTCGAATCCCGCCCAGGGCATGGATGTTGTTTGTCCAGATGGGTTTTTCTATGAGTTGAAGAGGTACGAAATGACTATAGTCGTCGAAGCACCCTATAAACAAAAATACTACTACTACGAGTCTCTCTGCCTCTTCTAAAACCGAACTGATCTTCACCTAGGTATTCTCCTGCCCTTCTCTCCAGTCTTTTACTCATTATTCTTAGAACTGCCTTCGCTGCATGTGAGATCAAACTAATTGTCCTATAGTCCTCACACTGAGCTGCTTTCATATTTTTTGCTATTGTAATTAATACCTCCATAACCCCAATCCTCGACCTAACGAAATCTTCCGGCCAAATTCTCTCAGCGTAAATTGCTCTAATTAGCTCACAAAACTTCTTCCTTCCTAATTTTCCTAAACTCTTGGGTAATTCTGCTGGTATATTATCCACCCCCCACTGCCTTACTCCTCATGTCCGGCAGGGCTTTTTTAATCTCACTATCTAATATTTTTGGGCATAAGCTTTTCTCATCTACTTCCCATTCTCTTTCTAAATCTAAGTTCAAGTGTCTTATCATAGAGTTCCTCCACGTACTCCTTCCATCTTTCTTGAATATCTTCCTTTTCTATTAGCGTCTTGCCCGACTTATTTCTTATAATAGAGATCATGTTTCCTGCTCTATTTACTACCTATTCTACATGCCTCCTTCGCCTTATTTGTCTCTCACCTCAATTTATTATTTTCCTCTCGGTATTTACATCTCCCGTGTTGGTGTTTTTCCACTTTCTACGTTCTGCCATCTTCCTAATCTTTTCCTCCGTAACCCATGGCTTTTTAATTCTCTTCTGGTTGACTCTTCCTGTTACTTTTCCTGCAGTTCTTGTTATTTCGTCTTTAAGAACTTCTCTCTTTTGTTCCGTTTTCCTACAGTGGCTCACCTCTCTTAGAAGACTATCTACTCATTCCCTGTACTTTTTCTTCTTTGTTCCTGTCATTGTTTCTAGATTCCATTTACCTAATCTTCTATCCTTTGTAATCCTATTGAATTTTACTAGACACTTCACTTCACATGGTGGAATTGAGATCACTTTTGCTTTCACTATTCTTCTAAATGTTCATTAAAAATTAATTAAACTTGCTAGTCGTTTACCATCTAATTTTATTACTATGCGGAATAGATACATTGATAAGAACTCTAAACTATTTATTCAGTAAAATAGTTAACAACGACAATTTCACATTGAATATTTTGTGGCTCATGCTGAGAAAATGAAGACATTTTTTAGGTTGTATGCCAAATTAAGTATTTAAATAACCCATAAAACATTTAAAAATCTCTTTAAATTTAATTAATTCATTTTTGTTAATAAAATATTAATGCAATTAAATATACTCAAATTAAAAAGGTTTTATAGTATTTATATGCAAATGTTCATGAGAAAACTCATTCGAGCACAATATATAACACAGCCACAGGGGTGGCGACGAAAAATTATACATATATATATAAAATATAAGTACCTAAGACGGCACAGTAAGTACATAAAAACACTGAAACAGAAAAAGAGACACATTTTCTTCTTAATCGGAAGCTTTCGGGCCGTATCGGTCCTTCTTCAACCGTCTGAGAATA
>WURS02012685.1:0-12294 GCA_011762765.2 Rhinocypha anisoptera | reverse complement strand
AAGGGGAAGAAAGGAATCGGCGTAAAAGGAGCGGCATTGGGAGGGGAGAGAGAGAGAGAGAGGGGGGGAGGAAGGGAGTGAGGGAGGGAGGGAGGGAGAGAGGAAGGGAGTGAGGGAGGGAGAGAGGGAGCATCGAAGCACGCGCATACATGTGTATGTCCACAACCCCCCATTCGCAATGCGGCTACTTTCTCCACTTTCACTCGACTACCTTTTCCAATCGACTCGAAAAAAAAGAACACGTCGCTACATCACATGGACATCAATGGCAGTAAGAAACGAGATACGATCGTGAATATGTTGTCCGAACTATCCTTGAAAAGAATTCTCCGCTAGGACAGGAATTGCTTTGCTCAATTCTTGGTCATTAAAGGGAAAGAAAGATGTTATGTTCACGTTATATGCAAAGGGTGAATTGCATGGAAAGAAGTGAATGAGGAAATAAAAGTTTTGATTGATTCAAATGTTTAAAAATACCTTTAAACTACGCATATATATTTTCCGTCGAATGCTGTAATGGAATAAATTGTCTTCGGCGCGTTATACTAAATCGTCCTGCTGCATGGAACTTAGATCCAATTATGGAGCACAGCTCTAATAGTTATATTGACGGCGTTACCATTTAGATATAATTCATTACATATTTTCCATTACTATGTGGATATCATTCATTACACAGTCTCCATTACCATGAGGATATAATTTCTTAATAGTGGGAGGATTGAAAATTAATTTAATGTCCCTAACAGAATAAAATGAAATTCGGTCGGTCATAGTAATAACTTCATTTTTAGGTTCTCCTTTTTTGATGGGGGGAACTGAAATGCCTTTAAAATTATTGATTGATAATTTTTATAATAAAGAAAAGGCCCATTTTTAAAACAGAAGTTAATTAAATATTTCATGCACACAGATTTTAACATATTCTCTTATGCATACCGAATGAGAGTTGGAGAACGAGAGATATGTATTCCTAAAACATTTTAATGGAGAAAATCGATTAATTTGTAAATGGCCAGCTACATCAGCAGTATTTCATGAAACTGTGTATTAAAAACGAATCGTAGGTTAAGGCTTTTTTGGTTCCCGATTGGACTTTAAAGAATAACAAAATCCAGTTATTACAATTGAAGCCATAATTTATGCAAGAATTTTACTTATATTTTATTTATCTTGTGGTGATGAATGAGTAAAAATAGTATTTACCATAGGTTTTTTCAACTCAAATATGCATCCCACATGTTTGTCATTATTTGAGTAGGTTCTATTAGAATGCGATGAAAAATTATAATACATACATAATCTGGAAATGCATATTTAATAAATTGTAATATTTTCCCAATGTTTCCATTAAATATAGAATTCATTAATTCACAAGAATAATATTCCAGTTAAAAATTGTTTTAAAATTTAGTACATGAATTTTAACTTATTAAGTGTCAGATAAATGGAATTTATTATGATTTTTGATTCATAAACAATAGATATATCTGATTTAATATTAATGTTCATAGTATTGTAAAACGCTAAGCGAAACCGCATGGAAATTCCGTCTATCTGAAATCACTGAACGTGGCACAATTCCAAGCATGACTCCAAGCCGTGCTCAACTCGACCGTGAATGATGGAGGTAATCATGTAACGGCTAGGTCAGTGTCGGTGAACACACTGGAAGCACGTACATGCTGTCACGCAACTTGCGTCGATCAACACACCCATATTTGTCTGCGACCAGAGATTCTCGGTTCAGCATAAAATATCATCATTCAGATGTGTTGAGCGGAATTGCAACGCGATACGCGACATGATCCGCAATGAACATATAATATTCTCAAACAGGGGGAAGTAATAGGAAAAAAAAACACTAAAATAAAAAAAAATCAAATATTATTTATAACCACCGTGGGACGGCGTCATGTGATACAATGATGCCGCGCTACGGCGAAACCCGGGTTGTGTTCATAAATATTTGATTTTGAGGAGTCGTAGTATTTTGTCTTCAGTATCAATTGAAGATGAAATAATTCTACTTAGACAAGCCTGGAACCATCTGTAAAATATCAGGAGAAAAACGGACTGGTGGTTAAAAAAGTTTTGATGGAGATTTAACGTATTCCTTTACAAAATAATCCCTTTTTTCCTGCTCAGACGGACGCAATATTGAACTCAAGGAAGTAATTCCGGTGCCTCTGGCAGAAGTGCGGACATTACACTGGCCACATATCTTGATCGACGGAGTTTACAGAGTGAGTGGGCGGAACAACTCCAGCACATCACGTACCTCTCCACAAGGAGTCGTGTTGTTGTCGTCCCGTGATACTGACTGTACCCTTCAGTTCAGAGACCCCTGTGTTCAAACGGCAATAATTTCTTTCCCTCGAGTGCAGCGAAAGACTTCATTGTACTCAACGGTTTCATATTTCCTTTGTGCGGCTAAATATTTTTGTCACGGTGGGAGCGTTGACCCATATGCCACCCGTACACTTGTGTCCTCTGCAATACAGGGCGACAGATGCAGCAGAAATTGAGGAAGTTGTTGAGGGAGAAAATGTGTACCATGACGTATCAGGGGACGTAGATCAAGTACAACTTTTAATTTTGAGCCTCTGCATCCGTTGATATTAAAGCGTCATGTAAAGTTTATTACCATTAACTTTTTATTTAGATGGAAGATTTATTATCTTTGTTTCTCTCGAACTGCATTTGTCCTCCAAGCATAAAGTATTTGTGCTAACTTTTGGAAAATCAGCATTGCTCATCAAAATTAAAATATTTCTTTACGATATTTGTAAAATTGGAGAGCCAAATATTAAAAGCGATTTTGAAAAATGAAGAGAAAAGATAAATTTTATTATCTTTTAAAATTCATTGTAGAAACGTCCTTTTCAGGCAAATTAGAGAATCAATAGTTAATCACGTAAGTAAGAAAGTAATTAACATTAAATTTTAATGCTAATTTGAGGTTCAAATGCCAAACGATCACTAATAGGAGGGTCGATTTCACTGTCATTCAGATGAGCATTTAAAAGTTCTCGTTCGTCTGTTTCTATACAAATGAATTTCATATTTAAAAAAAACTACGTTAAAAGTAACACAACTCGAATTAAAAACAGCTTAAATGTTTAAAGTTTTCATATCCTTAACGCTTAACCAATTCAATTATATAAGACAAGAGAGATGATAATGACATGATGAGAAATTTTAACTATAAATTATACTGTTGCAGATGCAGATTCTAAATAGAAATTTATATTAGCTCAGAGTCCAGTTTTGGTTACGTAATAACTTTCTCCAACTAACTTAACTAATTGACTGTGTAACTTCTAGTCATACTTTGAACATGCTGTTTCAATATTTCCACATATTTGATGCACGTTAGACTTGTGTACAACTTGCATTGCTTCGTGGATATACTCTGTATAATTTCCGAAATTAAGTCAATGTCACTATTTAACTTTCGGACTTTTCAAAAGAATATTATTCACTTTTGATCGCAAGAAATTACAGACAAATCCGGCCTCGGTGGCGGCGGGGGTAACGTCCTCGTCTGCCAATCCGGAGGTCGCGGGTTCGAATCCCGACTAGGTGGATTTTTCAATCTCCGCCTAGGGCATGGATGTGTGTGTTTCGTCGTTGTTATTAAAAAAAAAAAAAAAAAAATGTTATGGTGTCCACTTTAAATTGGCCTCTTAGTGCTGTATGTGGGCGATTGGAAAATAAAATAAAAAAATAAAACTTTTTTGAATGGCAGTGTTTATATTTTAAGAGAATTTTGACTGTCACAAAATATCACCATATTTTACATTATTACGCATATATTAATTAATCGTAAAAGACCAGAGCAATTAAGCTGTGAAATTATTGAGTTAAGTGATTGCTTTGACAGCAATCATCATCTATAGGTAAGGAGGCGGAAGTTGTTATGTTACTAGCTTCAGAATAAACAGTAAAGCTTGTCAACTGCGGTCATAACTACAAAGCACTAGTGACTATAGCGTGTAATGGGATTGCTAAGTATTTTCCTAACTTATTATAGTTCATATTAGTGATTTATTTTGGGTTTTACTTGCTAATGACTGAAGATTTCTTCAGATTGTACCTTCTTAAGTGTTGGTTTTAAATATTTTTTTTTTTTTCCTTTTCGCCAGAGATAGCAACCCTAGTTTCATTTCGTAAGTCATCTAAAATAATTTGGCCTTGAAGATTTTCTGTATTATTTGACGTATGTTTTATGTATTACTTTGTATATCTATGCTTTATATGCATTTCATTTTATGGGATACTTATTACGCTTTAGAAAAATTTTGTCAGGTATTTTTCTCTAGGCGTGCTGCTGCATTCATGAATTTTCATTCATATCGATATGGTGACCATCACGGTTCGATTTAACATGAGAATCGAAAATTGTAACTCGAAACTATTACCTCGAATATTTATTGAGGCAATCAAGGGCAGACTTCCAACGACTACGTTTCCATTAAAGATCCAATAATACGCATCCCTGCTCTTGAGTTATTGATAGCTTGGTAATTTCCAAAGCGACAGAGGAACTATTGTTTAGTAAAATTATTATTGCTCTCTTTCCTCGCGCCAGGAAGGACAACAGGAAAAATAATAACTCGCTGTCGGGGATCATTCATAACTCCCCTTCGTTTGTGTTCTTCTCTTTCTCTCCCCCAGCGAACTGACATTCCTTCCCAAATCTGTCCGCTTCGTGACCCATGCTCATCTTTTTTCATTCCGACGGCGACCCACCGCTCACATCCCACATTCCCAACACCATCTCAAAATCCACAGCGTCATATCGACTCTCGCTCCTCGAAAGTGTCTGCAATAAAAATGATTGCGGTGATCGAGCAATGTGTGATCTGTTGTAAACTCACGCAGCTTAAGAGCATAGGTTCAGTTCCGAACAAAAGGTTGGGCACGAGCCAGATCCCCAAAGAGAAGGCGGTCCCACAGACCGAGTGAAGCCCATTATTTGACGCTTTAGTTGCTCTTGACGGCTTTGGTCAATGGAAATTATCTGATTCATAAATCTTATACTACATCGCGAAGGGAAAGATGCTGGGTGGGATTCGAAACCGTCGACTTTTTAGTTATCAATCTAAACCTCTTATCGTCCACGCTCACCCGGTTCGGATGCAAATATATCATAAGCGTTTGCAAAATAATGTTACTAAAAGGAAGATGCTGCCGCGGCTGTGTTGTAAGATTTGAAGTGTTCACAGAAATCTCATTAAAAATGCAGAAATATTAAATATTGTTTGATCACCTTAAATCCGATTGTCATTTAGAAATGGCAGATGTTATTAATTGAAAAAATAGAAAATTTCTAGATGCAGTTGAAAGTTTTAAACACTAAATAAATCCGTGTCCCCCTTAGGATCTGTAGAATTGTATGTACTATATGTACTATGTGTGAATGTATGGTGGTGGCTCACCCCCTGCCACACGCCCTTGTGGCGGCTTGCAGGGTATTATATAGATTTAGCTGTATACCAGAATGGAACATTCGATTTTTCTTGTTATAACGATTCGTTCAAAAATTTTAAGATTCTACTTAACAATTTGGTGCGCTTCATCTTTCCTATGAATGAACATTTATATCTCTAATCAATAAAGAAAAATTTTTAAAATAAAAAACTCCATCTTTCTACGTTTGAATTTAAACGATGAAATTCTTGGTGAAATGCGGACTAATCATAATGGGTATTACCAGTTTTCTTTGTGTAAGAATGGTTCCCTATTAACAATGACTAATAGATTTTTCAATGTCATACATTTCTAGCTAATTCATATTTTTTTCTAGGATTGGGAATAGAAAAAAAATCAGCAATAGTGTTTCCATCTGCGTACTAGAATTATTCTTTTATATTTCCCTGATAATTTTATCATCAGATTTATTGTGCTATCCTAACAGTTTCCTCGGTATTGCCACTAAACCCTAGCAGTTCCAACTATTGGAGAACTCTTATTATCTTTTATTCCTCTATATATATAGTTCCCATCCCAGTTCAAACAGCAGCCCACTCGTGCTTACTTTCTTAGTTCAAGCTCTTTCATACATGAATCGTCTTTGAAGTTTTCAAAATATCAGTCAAACCTTTTGCCGATTGATCTTTAACATAAACCTTCATATTACTTCAACTTGGAATGGTCACATTCGCAGTTCACAAGTATTTTAGTTCTATTGGTGACAGTGTTGCAATATAATTCACTCACAGTGTCAAACGTTTCGATAATATGTAGATAAGGAGCTAGAATCAAGAAAGAATAACTGGATCTGAGAAAGGTCATCAAAATAAGGATGTACCCGTTACAGTGACCTTACTCTGGCTTTTGAAAGATATAGGGCACTCGGGTTGATAAAATGACAATGAATAAATTAGTTATTAAAATCCTGTTGCTCGGTAGAGGAATAAGACTATCCAAATAGAATAACTTAGTGACTCCAGCACTGAAGAGTGTTGAATACTTTTTCTGTCCTGGAACAACATAGAAAACATGAAAGACAGAAATGTGAACATAGAAACCGTGGTTAAATATTCAAATAATTTTACAAGTAAAAGCTTACACTCATCTGTTACGCGTTGTTGGAAAATTTCGCCTTTTTTAGGAATTGCTCATTTTCTAATAAATATGAACATTCTTTCGTCCTTCACCAAGAACTCTATTGAAGTTTTGCAGGTCATTTCGTAGATATGGAAGAAATTTAACTCCATATTATTTAATAATTATATTGGGAATTAAAAATTTCAAAACTATTTATTTATATTTTTCAATGTGTAAGAGATGAATATTTTTTTTACAAATATAAGATAGATAAGAGTGAGGTGTTTGTTCTCTCTGATTTGCAATGCTGAGCATTGATTGAATACATAAACATTGTTAATATTACCCACTTTATAAACATAATAATACGGGCATTGTATTATTTATAATTAATAGTGAAATCAATTCATTGTTGAAAGAGCATTTAGTCAAGATCCCCAAGCTGCTGGTTTGAGAAATCCACGATCTTCGGAAGACCCGTATTTAGATGGTGTATATACCTTAAAAATAAGTTTTTTTAACCCAAGAGTTTCACGCAGTTATTGTTTAAATGATGGAAATTGAATGCCAAACATGCTAGCATTTAGCCCTTCCTCCTCGACTAACCTTTCTGCCATCAACTTCATAGGCTTTGGCCTCCTCCTCCTTTCTCCCCCCATCCTTCTCGCAATCATCTCAGAAAACAAAGTGACCAGCATCACGAGATTGACAACCCTCCATCGATAAAGCGCCTTCGGCTCCACTCCTCCAATACATCATCACACCTCGAAAAGGCAGAACCAGGTTTCTTCATCATACATCAGTTAACCTTACTCATCCCTCCCCAATACCCTTCCTCTCCAACCCGTAGACCTCACTCTCCTTAGGCCACTTTATAACTATACGCCTAAAAGGAAGGTTTCTAACAAGTACGACAAGATAATGCATGAATTTTTAAAAAATATCTTTGAAATATCAGATCAATAGTTTTTCTCTCTTGTTTTAGTATGCCTCTTCAAGCAGATCCATCGATTCGACTTTTGTTTTGACTCAGCTCTATTTACTCGAGGAAAAAATATTCATATTTTTTATTTCGTATGTGGAATAAGTCTTGTGGCCTTACCCGTGTATCTCCGTTTTAGATATGCTACCGTAAGTAAAAAATAAAACAGAATGAGACCATCGAAAGGGATGGAGCGATAAACCAGTTTCAATCCAAGAGCGTGGCTTTCTTTTCTATTGTACCGGTAGACATGCGCCTTTGTTGACTTATGGAAGTGATTATTTTAAATCAGATATTGCGTCTGCAAACTTCACGCGATTGCTGTGTTATATTTGGACCACCTCGGCAGTGACATTTCTTCAGATACTATGAATATTTCAGCCGAATCAGAGAAATATCATTTAGCTGCATAGGATAATTGCTCGAAATCTGAATGTATTTTCTGTTTTTGTTGTATATTTTTATTTGACCTCTTCTTTAGTATGATGAAATTAATTATTTTATTAAATGAAATATTAAATCTATTCTAAATTTCCAATGATACTTTGTATAATAAATCTCCATGCATGAGAAACTCAAAGTTAGCCCATATTGATGGGTCGTTTAAGTGCATAAAATGCGCTTCAATTTCGTGGTTCGACTTCAGAACTTGTCCCAGAGCAGTGCGTGACTGATAGTCATAAAATTTGATTCCAATGAAAAATACTGTTTTGAGACACTAAATTGAGTGTTACTGGGTACACACGTGATAGGTATGCATATGGATGTGTATTTAAACTTGATAACTCTTACACATGACTTCACGGTGAAATACATACAGCAAGTGACTTCTGTCTTTACATATCATTAAATAATATCGGGTATAACTCACGATAAGCAGTCGAAATGCCCGTGGAAAATTCGCCTCATTCATTCAGTTCTTGAAGCATGAAACCTAACACTGGTAGAGTACCAGTTTCTATTAATTGATGCACTGTATTGAACTGATTTCCACCTAATATTTTTGTTATACATACATTATATATATATGTGTGTGTATATATAATATATATACATTTTATTAATAGTTTCATTGAGATATTTTAATATGATAATACGAAAACAAACATCTTACTTTTTCAAAGCACTTGATGAACGCGCTCTACAATAAGTTAAATATCATCTAGCCTCCACCTGATATCATTTATTCACTTAATTTTTTAACTTAAATTACTATTCAGTTGAAATTTTTATTTTAATTTTACTATTAACGATGAACTGCATTTAGTCTAGCACAGATAAACTGACGATTTTAGGTAAGTAATAGACTTTATGGTTTCATGGATTTATAATTGCTTCGTAAACATATTCTTTCAATAAATCATGGTTATCAGTCGATTTCCTTAGAAATATCTGTGTTTGTATATAGGTAGCTATAATTGGAGAACCAATCAATTTAGAAATGAATAATATGCATATGCTATAAACAAACGATCACTTTTCTTGCAGAAGTTTCATATTTATTCTCAAATTCTTCTTTCGAATGTGAAATGCATTTGTATTTTTTTTCAAATTCGTTGTCAATTAATGTAATCACTCCATTGAATTAGTTATATCTCGATCCACAATTAAAGGATATATTGAGAAAATATTATTAATTGGCCATTAATAACTTCAGGTATCACATAGTGCAGTAATCTGAAACCTTATCATTCAGAGAGTTTATTTTTTTTCCGATTCACACAGTTCAAGTCCAATTATGGTGGACAGTATAAGAGTTTTTCTGTAACAAGGAAAACTCACAAGCATCCGAGTGAAAAAACCACCCCGACGGGAATTGAACATCAGAATTTTTTGCCCCTTGGCAAAGAACTAAGAGTTTTTTCCGTTCCAAAGTTCATTTTATTTGTCTCGAGTTAACAGCAATAGTGTGAAATGAAGTCTAAATTCTTGAATTTTAACACCATTAATATCCTATATGTTGCTCAGACATTTTTAATCGAAAGCGGATTAGGAAGTATTTGAATGATAGTGATCATTCCATCGAACACGACCCGAACTGTCATCAGATTTGTGTCTTTGCACAGGACAGAGAATTGCTGACGTTCGGTGTCGATCACCTCTTCTTCCTTTTCCTGCCATTTTCATCGTTAACTGCATCTAGTTTCGATACGGGCAACAAATCCCCCCTAAAAATACGCCACAAACTGGATAATCATCTCCAATGAAGCTATGACCTGTGCTCAAATAATGCACGCCTCAAAATACGAATTTAAATTAAAGATACCATTTAGCTAGTTTTAACGCTTCACTCCGTATTAGTTTACGCATTAAGTTTCTACGTCCACATTATATTGGATCTTTAAATTAATTTAAATGTTATGGAATAAAATAAAGCCATATCTTGGACAGTGGCAAAATACTCATTTTTGATACGACTTTATGGCGTTTTTCTATGGATGCCGTCGATGTAAATGAGAAAATATGCGGAGTATTCGCCATAAGATATTCGGCTTGCTGAGTGTCAATTTCCCTTGCCTTACTGCATATGATTATTTTTAATGACTGAAGCAAAAAGAGAACCGATTTGATTAAGACTTTATAGAATGAGCAGAATTGTTGAGTTGACCTAAGGAGATATTCTTTTCATCTACAATTCCTTTATCAATCGCACTGCAAAGACGATTAAAGACTGCTATTCCAAGACATCTTCAACTGCGAATTACCCTGAAAACACCGCAAGGGTGTGTTAAAGTCACACATGCATGATTATTTCGTACTAATAATACACCATTCATGCAAAAGCATTAAATAATTAATTAATATTCTTTGCACGCAGGATATATATTATCAGCAAGGTAAAAGTTACATGCAGGAAACAACGAACTATGTTACATATCCTCCTAATAACCACCTTCACAATTGCGATCCTATTTGTTCGGTTCTGTAAACGTACGAAGGAAACATTTTTTCCGTTCTTCTGTCTATCTCTCTGTTTTTCTAGCTCGACGGCCTCAGCTTCTAGCTTGACGGTCTATAACTTCTTCGCCGAAGTAATCAGTCACAAATATACACAGAAAATTTAACTTGTACTCAAAAAGTGGCTCCCAATCTAAATACTCAAGTAACACCGTCACACTGCTGCGTAGCTCATGACTGTCTTTCACAAAGAATCTCTGATCTACGTCCTCACGATGGTTCCCAGGGCATATTACATCTTATTCATCCACATCATTGTCACGCATCATTAGTGAGTTATAGCAGCTGGTTTTTTTTAGTAAATACAATGTTTCCCTAACGTTGCATATTGGTTTTCCTCCGATAACAATCAATCACTATTTTTAAGAACAATTTGTTTTCTTCTGCAGGAACAATTTGTATCGTAGTAGCAAAAGTGAAAAACAGTGAAACGAGTAGATTTTACCTATTTAGTCCGTCTCACCTAAATACTCCCGACCCAAAAGAGATAATGACGAGAAATTTCTTCTCTTGCTAACCAAGTTCATAGGCATAACTCTTATCCTGTTCAGAGAAAAATAATCGTTACATTTCAATATAATTCGGCGACTGAGAATGATCATCGTTTTGAAAACGGAGATAAACCGAAATTCTTCAAATACGGGTCATACATCTTCCAATTGTAAACATCGGTCTTATAAAGTTGCATGGGTTCGGCAATTTATTTCATTCCTCGAGAAAAAAATATATTCTCTGTGTGAGCCATATTGGGACTTGGCCACTCACGATCTGGGACCCCAACCGAGAGGACAGATCGATGTGATTTAATCGGTCGCGTAGGGTCCAGTCTTGCGAACTTGCCACTTTGCATTAACAGGGCAAAAGAATAAGCTGTGAAATGAAGATAGCTTCGAACGAATAATATTACACAGCTTTAAAAATGTGATTTATGTAACTACGTTCTCGGAAAAGTTTATACACATTAGACGAATCTTGACGTCAAGGTGATCATAACACTATTTGAATAGTAATGTTTTAATAAACTTCCATTATTGATGATTACATGAATCGATACGTCCACTTCAAGGAGTCGATTGCATGCGTTAAAAATAGCAACAGCGGCAAAAATGGCAAAAAAATTGCAAACATTTCAACAAAAAAAGTAATACGACAGTTGTTGGGTTCGTTCAAATGCACATATTCTCTTTATTCGTTCACAATCACATCATTAATGAGATTCGGACCAATTTTATTCGTCGAATTCCTGTTTTTTAAGGTAAATATTTTACAGATTGTAGTTGTAATGAGACGTCGGCAGAGTTCCCTGTTATTTCGGTAATAATACCTGGGTGTGTGAGCAATGTACTTTTGCAATATGGACGAAAGCGACGTCGACCCAGAAATACACCTCTTAATTCGGAGCAATTGATGCACTCCGGGGTCATATCTGATCACAAATCCGTGTTTAATCCGTGAAGCTTTATTCGTCTGACACGAGGACATTGCTTCGTATTATGTAAAAGGAAGGCGTATAATGTCGTCTCTCCCCTTTCACCTTATTTTACCTTACGTGGCGGAGCCCCCGCGTGGAAAATTCGGAAAAATTTGTGGCCAACCAGAGAAACAATCATGCATTTCGGAATTTTTTTTTCCTTCCCTCCTCCTCCCGGACAATCGTAAAAATGAAAACGGAGAAAAAAAAAGAAGTGGAACCAGCGTATCCGTTCCCCGGTGACAACCCCGTGAAAAACGAGTTTCCATCCATACAAGTCGTGGCGGGGTGGAAAGTGGGTGGCTCTGCCCGAGAGGGCGTCCCCCCC
>WURS02012664.1:0-12295 GCA_011762765.2 Rhinocypha anisoptera | reverse complement strand
TAAATTTTATTTTTGTATTATACTGCTATATAACTAATTGTGAAAATATGTATAGCAGTATTTCATTATAATTGTTCGTTGGTTTCACTCATATTCTATACTTGCCACCTGGCTTGTAGCCAACCGCAAGATTATATTCTAAATAATGTACGAGTTCGCACCAGGAACAAAAACTAAAACGATATTTCTCTGGTCTTTTATGAAAATATTATATACTCCGTGGTTATATTCAACATGGATCACTCCGTGATATTCAAACTACCGAGTACACACTACTGCGCATGCGCGAGTCGTCAGGTGAGAGAGGGAGATTACGAAGAAACGAACGAATTAGTTTTGGGTCCGCTGGCCGCCATGTTCTTCCAAGGTAGGCTGCCAGAGTGGCCAGAGCTCGTAGCCCGACCCTGATATCAATGCTAACCTAAGTCGAAACAACATGTACATACGAGTTATACGCAACTTCGGTTCACTTGTTTTGTTGTCTCCTACCTAGCGTTCAGTTCTTGGACGGCGCAAGAGTCAACATTTAAAATTATTAAGGAACGACATAACCAAATATTTATTTAAAGAATGCAGTTGTATATACGAAATTGCACATATAAAACCATTGTGATATATTTATTTTAGTTTTTTAATCAATTGATTGATTGATTCCAGAGTCAAACTGCCATACATTTACTTAGTAGTCTTCTTAATTCTTAATCGCGAACATCTCCCGAAGGAGGAAAGATAAAGCGGTGGGGAAAAATGTGTATTTACAATTCCTAGAATAAAGAATTTTAAATATGACTATGAATACTAGCATTTCTGATTGAACTAAAAAAATTAGCGATTCCTCAGATTGAAAGCACTGCAAAAATTAAGACGACGTTTACGGCAAAGGAAATGAGCGAAAATACCAATTATAAAAAAAATATTATCCAGTTAATGTGTAAAAAGCCTGCCAGAGCAAACACAGGCTACTTCAAACTCATGGCGGCTTATATTGGCTAAATCTAGGCTGCTAACATTGGGCCAATGATGGTAGTCAATGTTGCCCCACAATTGGAAACCAACGTTGGGACAATAACGGGTGAACATTGGGAATATAGGCCGATGTTCACGACGTTCAAACGATATTGGCCCAACGTTGGCCGCGGTCCTATGCTGCCTGGGTACGTCGTCGATTGGCTTACCAATGTCTTCCAGTTTCTGAGAATGCGACATGATACCTGTAACATGGCCCTCCGTACTCCGAGTAATTATCGAATTTGCAACTAAATAAATTTTGCATGAGCGTTTATAAACGCCTAGTCAGGTCACTAACCTCGTACGCTTTCGTTTAAGTTTTCCCGTGCCTGCCTGCCCTATCTCGCCGTTCCTACGCGTGAATAATACACACACGAGTCTTTTATGCCGAGAGACGACTTTTGGCAGGCGCCTTTCGATCCTGTCAGGGATCATCAACCTGCTTCTCGCACGTACTCCCGCACAAGTCGTCTTCCAAACTGAGAAACATTCTTACATCGACAAATCTCATTAATGTTTGACATTCCATCATGTGTCTCAACGTTCGTCGGCGCACTCTTCATCATCACGGATGTCACTCGAGGTTTCCCCCATTTTGATCTCTCGGTTCGACGCACAGTCGATGAAGTTCCAACGATGTCTCTTTCTCAATCACACCGGTTCACAAAAAACTTTCTTGCACTGACTCACTTTCAAAAAATAGCCTTGGTCCATAACCAATTAGAAATCAATGCGCGGCGTAACTCGAAAGGAAACTCGCAAGAAGCGAACGGACATTCGGTTTTATTAACGTGAGTGGACCGGTGTGCAACATGCGACTAAGCGACAGCGCCACAAAATAATGAACATCGTTTATCAAAAAAGAACAAAAGCAAAGCATAAGTTGGCGCTAAACAGAAATCCTTTTTCTAACAGTTTTCCACTCATTATTTATATTGATTTCAAAATGAGTATCACTGTTTCATGCCTGCTATGGTGTATTTAAACACATAGTAAATCAAATATGTAGCATTACAAAAATTAATGTACAAAAATTAGAGCATCCATTTTGTGGATAAGTACTACATTTTTATTTACAACAATTTTTTCACTCAATTTATTTCCAAAAATCTTATTGTCTTTTGTCCATGGTTGGAAGGAAATTAACTTTTGAATAAAGTGTAATAGAATAGAATAGAAGTTGGAATGAAGTAAACTTTCTTGTCTTTGTTTTTTTCTGATTGTTCCTCTTCAGCATGTGCCATTTATTGGATGTTTTTTATGCTCTTGATTTTGCCTCCATCCTGATATGAATGCTTATCTTCTATAATACTTCTTTGGCACAAGTAGCTTTTCATATTTATTTCATTTTCTGCAGTCTCCTCATTGCTTTCACTATCTCTCCTCTTAATCAATATTTACACATAGTATATGTTTGCCTGAAATTCATGTTTCCTGTCGCATCAAATTCTCATACACCAACAGATTATATCTTGTGGATGTTTTGGATATGCCAAAGAATTTTGATTTGGAAACCGATGCAAACATATTTTGACTTGGCTGTGCAGTTGAATGGGTATTGCAATCTCTGGAGGTCAACTTTATTCTCGGTAATCTTCACAATGCTTCATCAGCATAGCAAAAAATGGTGATGTTTTCACAACATGCCCTATGGCCTTTTAATTGTATTTACTTTCTTTCGCACATGACACCGCTGGAGAGAAGTGAAATCTGACAAGGCGTTAATCATGCTTATTGATTCTCTTCGCAGATGGTCAAGCACTAATGAAAGTTTAAAGACATCAGAACTTACTGAGTGAATTTTGGGATGACTTTTATTTTTTATTTTATCAAGTATACACGAGCAATACAAGCTCATTTACAGAAATTTATACAGGTACTTTATAGTTCTTTGGACTAATTTTTACAGACATTATTGAGTACATTATATTAGGAAAAGTATTTAAAAATGTTTCTTCAATTGTTATGACAAATGAGAAATTATGAAACAAAAGTGAAATAAAATACGTACAAATACAAGTTATTTCTAACCTAGGGAATGAAAGCGATAGTTTCAGGATTAACTCTGTGAAATTCTTTCATCTTAAATTTAAAAAAAAATTTAAAAATACACTTCAAATTCACAAATATATATCTTAGTGAAATTTCAGTGTATTTTTAAAATTCTTTTTAATTCTAGGGAATGACATTGAACAGGTTAACCAACTTTTGACGTATAATTCTAAAAAAATGGTCAATTTATATATCAATGTATAGGAGAGCAACCGACAGCTTCCAGAGGAATTTACAGAGGAAGTTACGAGGACACAGGAAGGAGGCAATGATTTATAAAAGGAAAAATTTATGAAGTGAAAGGGTGAGGCAGCTGGCGACGCTAAGGCCAAAAGAAAATGTTGACGAAGACTCTGATAGAACTTAGAAGACATTTAATTCGGTTTAACCTTGTTAATAATATTTCGTCAAGTGCGGCAGCCAGTTAGGCTTGCTCTTTCCTATATTTATTTCATATGTAAAACAAAATTGTTTAACTTCTTAATTCTTCCTCCATGCCATGCCGATGTTTCTCGCACCGGGTTCCCCCGATGTTTGGATTCGGCACCCGACTCCTTGGTCGTTATCCGGTCGTGTTCTTCTATTGTTTGTGTCTGGGTGTTTTTATCTAGGTATATCTCACGTGGAGAATATTTTTCTTATTGTTATGTTGTCAGGGTGGTTGTGTTATGTGTTAAACCAAGTCTGGTATCAGGGCGTATTTGTTTCAGAATGTGTTGATTAGGGTAAACCCAGAGGGAGGAAAGCAACGGGCTGTCAGAAGAGGAGAGGGAGGTGGCAAAAGATTCTAAGGAATTTCTTAGTACATCTAGGAGAGGTGGAATTTTAAGATCATTGTGGATGTCCTTATTTCTAAGGAAGTAGGGAGCGTTGGTGATTTTTCTAAGGATTTTATTTTGGAAGCGGTTAAGGGTAAGGAGATTGGTTTTGCAAGTGTTGCACCAGACTGGAGAGGCGAATGTGATGACAGGTCGTATGATTGAGGTGTATATTATGTGTTCGGTGTTAAGTGGGAGTGAAGACCTAGGCCGTAGGATTGAAATTAGCGATCCGTGTGTTCTCCCCCATGCTTTCCCGATGGTACTTTGGATGTGCTTTTTGTAGGTTAGGTGGCGGTCTAGGATTACGCCGAGGAATTTTTCTTCGTCTCTCTTAGGGATTTCTTTGTTCCTCAGGTACAGAGGTCCTCCCTCTCCTTTTCGGCGAATGTGACTAAAATTTACAACGCTGCATTTGGTTGGGTTGGCCGTCAATTTCCGGGAAGTGAACCAGTCCTCCATCTCGTCTAGGTGGTCCTGCAGGTATTTTTAATTGCATTTGTGTACAATCCGGAACTTCCTAGCGACACCCGGAACGACTAAAATTTGTGGAAAAACTGCAAATCTGCTTGTTATTATAAAAGCATTGAAGGGAAACAAAAACGAGCGTTTTTTATTACGCGTGAGTTTACTTTGTCGTGCCTGCGACCCTAACGAATCGATGAACGCGATGTAAATTAATTCCCACGGATTGTTCGTCTCCATGAGTGCACCCTTTGGGATAACCATCGTTTTGTTGCGTAAAATAGCAAGTGTTCGTCACGCACTATATTCGCCTAAGACATCGAAGGCTAAGTAGCTTTCATTAAAGCCGTCTGACCAGTTTCCAGCGAATGTAAATACCTTGAAAATTTCCTGGGAGAGGATGAAAACAACTTAATGATATGCGTAGTGTTACGAAAAAATATTCAATCGACGCCAGGGGAGAAATGAAACGTAATCTATAGTCGAGGAGTAATCGGAAGGATGCAAAATCCAGGAGGTGATGGCAAGACGTAATCATACCTTGGACATTCTGGAGGAAAACTCCAAGTAGAGAGACAGTTGCGTGAATATATATTTCGGTGGGCATCCTTATGTAAACGTCCGGTGTATGTGGTTCACTGGTGAGTTCTGCAGCGCTTCCTTCAGTTTCGATAAATATAATATGTATCCTTCACAAGATACGCTATGCAAAAGCGAACGAATTATATTTTCTATACCAAGCCAAGCCAATGCATCTCTCAGAGGTTTCACCCGCTGCTCATATCCGGCTCCCGACTCATTGGTCGTCATCCGGTAGTGTATTGGGTTGTATTGTATCTAGGAGATGTTAATGTAAAATCTCACTAGTGTGAGAGTGGGGATGTTTATGTATGTTCTTGTGGTGTGAGTGTGTGGATGTGTTTGGTGGTTGTTTAAGGAAAAGTTATTGGTTGTTATGGAAAACAGCAAACTTCGGTTGGCGGCGTTTTAGGTTGGTTTTTAGAGGGTAGTCCCAGAGGGATGTAAAGAGTGGGTTTGTGGAGGATGCGAGGGAGTTGTCAAAGGAATCAAGGGAGGATTTCAGGACGTCAAGGAGAGGTGAGATTTTTAGATCTCTGTGCAGGTCGTTGTTTCTGATGAATACGGGGGCGTTGGCAAGTTTTCGGATTATCTTGTTCTGGAAGCGGCTGAGGGATAAGGAGTTGGTTTTGCTAGTTGTGGACCAGACGGGGAAGGCATAGGTGATCAAAGGGCGGATCATGGATAGGTAGAGTGTTTTTTGTGTTCAGTGAGAGTGTGGATCTGGGTCTGAGTATTGGCTGGAGCGAACGGGTATGCTCCACAACCTTTGGCTAGTGTGTTTGTTTGATGTGTGTGGTGTGAAGGTGGGGTGTCTGTCCAGTGTGACCCACAGGACTTTTTAGGTATCTCCTTGTTATCTAGGTATAAGGGCCCTCCTGTCCCTTTACGGCGAACGAATGTGGCTGAAGTTGACGACACAGAATTTGGAAGGATTGGCTGATAGTTTCCATGTGGAGAACCAGTCCTCCAGAACATCCATGTGATCTTGTAAATGGTTGATGGCTGTGTCCAGGTGGAGGGACTGAGAGGCTATGGCTGAATCATCGGCGTATAGTAGGATATGGGTGCGGGGATCAGAGGGATTATCATTTTTATATATATATATATATAGGTTGAACAGGGTAGGGGAGAGGACTGCTCCTTGCGGGACTCCGGAGAGGATGGGATAGGAAGGGGAGTTATGGGACGAGACGGAGACATAGAAGGAGCGTTCGGTGGCAAATGACAGGATTCTGGTCAGGTGTGTTGGAAGTGGGAGAAAGGAAATTTTGTGGATTAAGCACTCCACCCAGACTTTGTCAAAAGCTCTATTTAAATACAGAAATTCCACTTGCGTAGACATTTTGTTATTAATGCCGTTGGTCAGGAGTACGGTCAGCCGGGTTATTTGATGAACTGTTGAGGTTTGCTCCACAAATCCCATCTGTTCATTACGAATAAGATTCGCACTACGAACAAAGTTCACGGAAATATAAGAGTTATTAAAAAAAAACCATCATTACGAATAAGGTTCTCTTGCGTGATGATGGTCGCGAGGCGGCCCGGGATGATTCTTTCCAATAGCTTGGAGATTTACGGACGGAGACTTATGGGGCGGTAAGAATTGCAATCGGAAGGGGGTTTTAAAGGTTTGTGGATGAGGATGATCTTCGCCGTTTTCCAGGTAGAGAGGAAGTAGGAGGATAGGAGACAGGTGTTGAAAAGGTTGCATAGGAATTGGATCATGGGTTTGGGGAATGCCTTGATGGATCTGTTGCCGATACCAGTCGTGGCCAGGGGCTTTTTTGGTTTAAGGTTTCGGATGATTGAGGAAATTTCCGAGAAGTTAACAGGAACTGTTTGAGGGGTATGACGGAGGGCTGAGATTGAATGAAGAACTTCTTCCTCAATCGGGGATTTAGTAGGGCTAGAGAATATGGAGGAGAGGGATCGGGCAAAAACTTCCGCTCCTTCAGAGTCCGTGGTTGCTACGTGCTCCCCGACCAGTAGGGGAGCTGGTGGGGTGTATTTTTCCGGAGCTTCCTGGCCAGAATCAACACGGAATTGCCCTTGGTTGAGGGTCCTGACACGAATTTGTCCCACGAAGTTTTCCGGTGGCGTCAGTTAGTGCCTGTACTTTCTTCTTTAGAGTGATGTATGTAGGTAAATGAATGGTAGATCGGGAGTGCTGCCAGGTTTTCCGTGCCTTGTTTCTCTCCTAAATTGCATCCAGGATCGGCTTTAGTAGAGAGTCAATAGTGGCGTCTAGTCTAACGACCCCTCCCATTTGGTGAGGGTGTCGCATGAATAAATGGATAATTGTACGTATAGGTAGTTGCAGTAGTAGAAATTTGTTGAATTCTAAGAGGAAATGTAATTGGTAATCTATTTGACAAACAGAACACAATTGTGGGTATATATTAATTTGATGAAGAATAATATTTTGCCTTAATAAATGCTTTTTAGCAGCGCTAAATATTGAACACATTATAACCAAATGTAAACGTTATATATTCTTGCTATTAAGAAAAAGAAAGTTTAATGGAATAACAATTAGTCCATAAAAACTCTTTGAATATCTCGCATAAATGCTTAGAACACATCCTTATTATTTGTTTTTCAAACTCCACCATCTCTTGGCCATATATGTAAGTATTTCGGGGGCAGAACAGCAGATGTTCTGTTCACTTTATTAAGCATTTATTTTTGAATGGTGACCGTTAGCTGTCGATCTGTTTTGTATTTGAGTATTTCTCGGGGTCAAAGAAGTGTAGCGAGCGATTTACCGGCCTGTGTAATTGATTTTTTTCGATTGTTTGATCACAGATGTGACGATTCTGGATGCTATATCGCACACGATATTTCGGAGCCGTAGCGAAACACGATGTGATTTAAAATTATTGGGGCTACTTTTGCAATTTACCTTTTGTCTCGCCGTCGACTACGAAAACCTCGAAAAAGACTTAATGTAGGGAAAAGTACAACATTTCTGTGACTCATTGAAGACCTACGTCCAGTCGGTAGATTCCCAAATGGTAATAATGTCCCAGAATTGGAGTCGCACAAAAGGGGCAGGTATCAAACGTAAAGAAAACGAACCCAGAAAAAAATGGCATGACACATATGAAATCCGTCATCTCCCATACTCTTTCCTTCTTCTTGTCCCGTGAGAATGTATGTTTTTTATTATGTTTAATATCTGCCTCCTCACCTTATGAACCAGGCGGCTGGAGATTGGAATCACACGGCGAGGAGGCTGGCACGACGTAAGGCGGAAAATGAAAGTATAGCAAAAAAAATGCTTTCTGTCGCCTTGTTTTATTTCGCGAAGAGACAGAGAAAAGGGAAACGTTTTTCAGAAAATATGGATCCAAGAAGGCGTTTCGGCTGGCGCGGAAAAAGCGGGGGGAGGGGGAGAGAGATGCACGTATAGGAGAGCTGTCCCCCGCGCGCCCTTTCTCTCACTCTCTCTCTCTCTCTCCATCCCTCTTTTCCACACACACAGACAAATACATTCGCGCTTCGCCCGAAATTTCACCCATTTCAGGAAAGGGTATATGAAATAAAAGGGTCTGAGGGTGGTAAACGAAAAAAGGGAGGGGGCGTGGGTTATTTCCCCCTTTTGAAGTTCTCTCGATGTTTATTTTTTTATATCATCCGTTCTTCGCCCTCGTGCGCACGCGACCTCCGCCGACATCGCACGCGCTTTCTTTTGCTTTCTTTCTTTTTTTTTTTAAGGGACTCAATCCGTCCCTCGAAAGTTCACCACGTCGACTCGACTCTCCCATTTCGATGTCACTCCCGACGGCGAAGATGACGGCGTCGCCTGCCCTCGCTCGCTGCGTGGAGAGCAGAAGAATGTCCCGTCGTGCTCGTCGATAATTTTTTTTTCTATTTTTTGGGCGTGTGTGGGAAATTCGCGCCACGCAGAATCCTCACCTGTCTTTTTGATGCACGCGCGCCCGTTTAATATTTCACGCTTTCATCATCTCCCTCGCAACCATTGATGGGATGCCCCCCTCTCCCTTATATTCTCTCTCTCTCTCTCCAAATAGAGAGAGTGAAAGAAAGGGAGAAAATAAAATCTTCTCACTCCGGTTCCTTATTTTTTTTTTGGAAGCGAGGAGTGCAACGAGGGTAGTTTCAGAAATACCTGACTTCACAAAGAAGACGTTAAAAATTTGCAAAAAAATGTCTTTATTTCTGAACGTAGTCTCCTTTTAGCTCGATACACTTTTCCCGTCGATATTCAAGAGCTCCGATACCATGTTTATAGTGAGAATCGTCAAACTCGTCAATATAGCCATTAGCCGCAGACGCCACCTCCTAATTGGTGGCAAACCTTTTTTACCACCACGCCATTTTTTTCAAGTTTGGAAACAGAAAATAATCCGAGGGAGATAAAAATTGGCGAATACGGTGCGTGAGGAAGCAATTCGGACGTTAACTCGTTGATTTTTGCAATCGCGATAACGGATGTGTGAACTGGTGCATTGTCTTGAAACAAAATTTTCTTTTTCGCTAAATCCGGCCATTTTTTTCTTGATTGCACCAATTAAACGCAGCAATAAGTTCGATTAATACACGCCGTTGATTGTTTTTCCTCTCTGAAGATAATCAATGAAAACTATCCCACGCTCATCCTAAAAAAGGACGCCATAGCCTTGCCTGCAGATGGAACTGTCTTTGCCTTCTTTGGAGCAGATTTCCCCATTTCAATCCATTGTTTTGACTGTTCCTTCATCTCAGGTTTGAAGTGATGGACCCATGTTTCATCCATGGGGTTAATCGATGAAAAAAACCCGGTTTTATTACTGTAAAACTTCGCCAAACATTCCATTGAAACATCCTCACGACGCTGTTTTTGTTCCATTGTGAGGCTTGCCGATCTATTCGTGATGGGACATGTCGAATCATCTTCGGTTGTTTTCCCTTCCCCTCCTCCATTCCAAATAGATTTTAAAAAAAGAAGCACGGGCGATATGTGGAATCCAAGGAATCAAAGCGTGGATGGGGAACTCATCCGGTCGGCTAGATCCGTAAACGACCAGGCCCCGCGGTTATTCAGCCATCAGACAAAGAGGACTACGGACAATATTGTCGCTTTACGGGGGCAATGGAAACGATTAAAATAAACGGTAAGAAAACGACAGTAGTGGCATCAAGAAGAAGTAGGAAGAATATGTTGAACGTAACTCAAATACGAATAGGGCATTAGTTTGAACAGGTTGGAGGCTTTACTTATTCGGGTTGTGTCCTGGAGAGAAACGGGGATTGGGGCGAGGATATTTGCAGAAGAATTGCGTGAAAGGAGGAAAAGAGATGAATTAAATCCTCCGTAGAAATTCGTTTAGTAAAAAATGCTAACCACTGCATTTACAACCAATTATATTGAGGTACTACTACGAACAATGTTGGTTACTTTTGTATATTTCCACAAAACAAACTTGTTTCGTGGAAATACACAAAGGTAATTAAAACCAGTCCTTGTATTATCACGGTATTCCACCAAGTGACGGCAACCTAAGTGAATTTTATGCTACTACTAGTTTCAACGCCTCTGCTTCGTCAACTTTCTGCTCATGATGACGTCGATATTTTGAAACTAGTATAGCGTCATAAAAAATTAGGTGAAAATACAGTTTTTACCATTTTGTGCAGGGGAGAGTTAATATAGTAACCTTATCCAAGACATGATGGCGCTAAAAAAAGTTAGGTGAAGACCCTGAGGTGGAGTATATCGTTGTGTGGATCTGAAGACTGGTCCACGCGGGAGATTGATAAGCGTAGGATTAGAAGAAGAGAGAAGCGGGTGTCGTGAAGGAAGGGCAAAGTAAAGAAAACGAAGAAGTTCCAGGAATGGTATATAAGAATAGAAATAACTTATATTGTTCCGGGATCAAGGTCCCTTAAAACAGTTCAGAATACATGCAATATGGGGCATTAATACAATATATAAGAATAAAATAACAAATGATGTGGTAATCTGCACATTTGAAGAAGTAAAAAAATCTTATTTGCAGAAAAAAAACAAAAGGTGCCTAACACAAACGATTTAATAATCAGAATAAAATTCGCAATAGTATTCACGATAACAAACACAATTTTAACTTGCTCAATATAAAAGAAAATCAGTTCATTGGGGAAAACAGGTGATCAGTCAACAAGCCGATGTGGTAACTAATACATATTTTCAATTTGCTCAAACTAGAAAGACAAAAACAAGCAAAGTCAGGATACAGAGGGAAGAAAATAGTTTACCATGCTCCTTTTGAAGTGTGAGATATTTTTAGCGGATTAAATATAATTTGGCAGGGAATTCCATAGGTTACAGGACGTGATGTGAAAATAATTTTCATATTTTAGCTCTATATTTAGGGATATGAAATGTTTTCGTAATGCGAGTTGATCTCTTGATCGTTGTGGCATTAAAAATCAGGTTTTCATATAAATGTGGAGGAGTTTTAGTTCACTACTGTAAATAATTGTGACGCTTTTTGAATCTTTCGTCTCTTCTCCAGTTTTTTGCCAATTTAACTTTATGTATTAGTGAGATACATGATCATCAAAACGGATATTAAATATAAATCGTATGCAAAAATTTTGGAGACTTTGTAGTTTAATACTTAGTCCTTTGGTCAGGTGGGAGTAAATAACTGAGCAATAGTCAAAATAATGAAATCCTAAAGACTGAACCATCTCCTGTTGCAGCGTTATTGGAATTAGGTGCCTGAAATACTTCATTCTGTACAGTGTTTTGTGAAATTTATTGGAAACGGACTTTACTTGTTCATTCCAGGCTAAAGTGCCCTTAAAAAAACTCCTAAGGATTTCACAGTATTTGAATAACTCATGTCGGTATTTATTTAGAACTTTAATTTGAGGGAGAACACTTGAGGGTAGCGAATTTACATTAGGAGCACTTCCAAATATTATTGATTTTGTTTTGATGGGATTTAATTTTAATCGATTTTAATCAGCCAGTGATGATTTTATTATCCTCATTGATCAACGTGAGGGTGTGCTTAGTTTTCGAAGGATGGGACGCAAGGTAAATCTGTAGTTCGTCAGCGTAAAAATGATATTTGCAGTGGTTTACGTATAGTACCGCCAAGCTCTTGGATGAAAATACTAAACAGTAGAAGGAAATACTTAAAAGGTAGGGTAGGAGAGACAGCTGTATTTAGGGAAATCCGTAGTTCGTAGGAAAAGGTGTTTGGAAGGGATACACAGAGGCGATGGTATTTAGCACACTGTAGTAGAAGATAACATCTAGGGCGAGACAAATAGGAAATCGTACGAAAGCAATACGGGCTTCATCTACATCTACATAATACCCTGCAAGCCGCCACAAGGGCGTGTGGCAGGGGGTGAGCCACCACCATACGTTC
>WURS02012653.1:0-10000 GCA_011762765.2 Rhinocypha anisoptera | reverse complement strand
CTTAAGCTTCTTACGTTATTAAAGTATAACCCCTTATCCACCTTTTCAGACCATCGGAGACGAGGTGAAACTCTACAGCTCAACCTACTGGTCAACCTACCTCTTTCTAGTGATAGTCTTCCTGGCTACCTTCAACAATACGGTTCTCTACACCGCTCTCTTCAATACTCGAATGCATATTCTGGTTCGACTGATTCTGTTCTACGCCAACTGTATGTCGTGTATGGCGATATTTTTCATTCTCAACACCGCTTCTTTGGTTTATCGCCAATCGAATGAGTCGAGACTGTTGCTGAATGGACTTTATCTCGCTATTCAGAATCGTGCTCATTATAGAACATTGCTTAAGGTTGGTTTTGGGCATATACTCTATACTCTATACACTCTATACTTTATACTTTATACTCTATACTCTCTATACTCTATACTCTCTATACTTTATACTCTCTATACTCTCTATACTCTATACTTCATACTCTATACTCTATACTCTCTATACTCTATACTCTATACTCTATACTCTATACTCTATACTCTATACTCTATACTCTATACTTTATACTCTATACTCTCTATACTCTATACTCTTTCTCTCTCATTTTAGCTAACCACCCTAATCGAGGAGTTAACCAAAAAGCGAATCGGTTTCTACTTTTTCAACTTTTTCATTATTAAATATTTCAAATTTTTTGAGGTATTTATTTATTTTTTGGAATAAAATTTTTCAATAATTTAATACCCAAATAAATTTTTTTGTATTTATAGATTGCGGGTGTCATCATAGCATACTTTCTGAAGATTACTTATATGTCAAGGCGAAGAGTTTTGTGATTTATTTCTCTCTCTCTCCCCCTCTCTTTCTCTCTCTCAATCTCTCTCTCTCACTCATTCTTTCTCTCTCTCTCTCTCCATTATCACTTCGGTATACTTGCTATACTTTGATTCAATACTCAGGACTATTAAAACTATTACTAAAACTGCTTAACTTAAGGCTTAACTTAAGACACATCTCTGGAAGATCAAAAAAATTAAAATAAAATAAAATTTTAAAAAAATGATATAATAAATGAATTATTTATTGATTAATTAAAAATAATAATAATCATACAATAATAATAATGAAAATGGAAATCAAATAAAGTCAAACAAACAAACAAAAATTAATTTTTAAATTTAAAAAATTAAATTATAAACAATATAAAGATGTTCTATGAAGAGAAAGAGAGTGAGAGAGGCAGAGAGATAGAGTGAGAGAGAGTGAAAGAGAGAGAGAAAGAGAGAGTGAAAGAGAGAAAGTGAGAGAGAGAATGAGAGATAGAGAGAGAGAGTGAGAGAGAGAATGAGAGAAAGAAAGTGAAAGAGAGATGCAGAGAGAGAGAGAGAGAGTGAGAGAGAGAGAGAGAGATAAAGAGAGAGAGAGAGAGAAAGTGAGAGAGAGAGAGAGAGATAAAGAGAGAGAGAAATATAGAGAGAGAAATAAAGAGAGAGAGTGAATAAGAGAGAATGTGAGAGTGAGAGAAAGAGTGAGAGAGATGCGGAGAGAGAGAGATAGAAAGAGAGAGTGAGTGAAAGAGAGAGAGAGAGACAAAGTGCTCCTAGAATTTAAACTGGTATTTCTTGGAAGACTTGGACGACGAAGAAGACGAACCAGATCCCTGACCCGAGGAGGAGCTGGACTCATGCTTTTTGCGTTTCTGCTTCTGGGCATACTCCGCAACCATATCCGAAAGGTCCTCATGAGGATTACCCCCGCGGCCCGATTCCCGTAGGCTTTGCTCATACTTCGCAGCCATCGCCGTCGAATCAATGGCCCCATCCTCGAGTTCACTTGGGTCAAGTGCGACCTCCACTCCGGATGAGGATGATGATTTGGATGACTTGGACAAGGAGGCAAAATCGTAGACATGCATCGAACCCATCATCTCCTTTCCGAAACGATCCGTCTTCTTCTCCGGTACCACTGTGAAGAGTTGCTGCTGGTCGGTGCTGTTTGGGGAAGGGGGGTGAAAAAGGATACATTTAGTAAGGTTGAAAATAGTGGGATATTTACAAGAGGAACGGCAGTAAAGTTATGCACAACATTCGAATCGAATTGGAATAAGATTCGAATTCTAACCCAGAAAGTTAGATTCGAATCGGTTAAAGATTCGAATCATAACAGTAAAAGTTTGACATTCGATTAGGTTAAAAATTCGAATCACAACAACGAAAGTTAGATTCGAATCGGTTAAAGATTCGAATTATAACAGTAAAAGTTCGACATTCGACTCGGTTAAGAATTCGAATCCCAACAACCAAAGTTAGATTCGAATCAGTCAAGCATAGTGGAAGTAGGGTAACTTTCACAGTACAACAAGAACACTCAATGTTGTCACACTTTCTCGCCAATCTCTTTGATTGAAATTGAATGTCAATAGAAGAAACTCTCCCTCGCAACATACCTCTCCATTTCGGCTTCGATCTGTTGCTTTCGTTTTCTGAGTTCCAAAATCGACGGAGTCTCGAGACCCGGTGGCAAGCTCGACAAGCCACTGGGCGTGACCAAACCCTCCGTTCCCATAGCCGGAGTGACCAAACCCGAGGTATCCTTCTTTTCCTCCTCATCCTCCTCCTCTTCGTCATCCTCCTCCTCCGACTCCTCATCCGAGTCCATCTCGCCCCAGTGCTTCCGATCGATCTCCTCCTCCGGCACCGCCGCGTCACGACTGGTGGCAGAGATGCCAAACACATCACCGTACAGTGGCCTTCCATACTCATCCACCGGTGGTTTGCCCCACCCACCAGCGTGATACCCAAAGCAACACCCCTCCGGGATGGGTGCATTCAACCCCGGGATCTTCAACGAAGGATACGAAGGGGGCGGGCCGTACCGCTGTTGAGCGATCAACCACGGAGGCGGAGTCTTATGGGCATTCGGGCCAATAGGCATTCCCAACGCAGTCCGTAGATCATTGCTCAACTCGCCAGGCTTCTTATCCTTGAGCCTCGTTTCAAACTCCTTGCCTTCGTAGTACAAATCTCCATGAATAGTCATATTAGGCTTGGTTTGCCACTTGAAGAACGCATCATGCAACTTTTGATAGTCGATATCAATCTTGCCCATCTTGGGCCGAATCTTCTCCTTCATCTTCGTCTTCAGTGATTTAGCATCCTCCTTCTCTGCAATCGCCTCTCGCATCTCCTGGATTCCGGTTCGACGGATAAACTCCGGCAGCTTGAAGGGAGGCTTCTCAAAGCCACGTTTTCCCTACAAGATATAGATATATAAATACAACAATTAGTAAGAGTTTTAGAATCAGGTTAAAAAATTTTCTTAACCCTTTCGATCCCATAGATTATCAGTAAAAGATAAGCCTTATATCGCTGATTGAATAAGCGGGAAACATATGTCCCAAAAACTCCCTCGGGAGCGAATAGGTTAAATCCTAACTCAATACCATAGCTTATTTTAACCCTTTTGATCCCATAGATTATCACTAAAAGATTATAAGCCTTATATCGCTGATTAAATAAGCGGGACACATATGCCCCGATAACGCCCTCGGGAACGAACGGGTTAAGTCAATTTTAAGCTAGTTTTGAACCCTTTAAATTTTTCTCCCCCTTTAACACACCTGAAGATACTTCCGCTTGTAGCACCAGTGTCGCGGAACCGGAACCGTATTACGAGTAGACTTGAGTTGAAGCAACAGAATAGGATCCCTCGCAGTAACATCATGCATCTCAACCAACTCCGGATGTGTAACCCTCTGTTTGAGATCCGCAATACCCATTCGTGTCAATTGTTTCATCTTCCGTTTGGACAACTTTCCCGCCTCCTCCGTCTCATCATCATCCTTGATCTCGAACTCGACCGGTTTCTTCAACTCCAACATCTTGGCTCGATGATCGGTTCGGCTGTGTGCCTGTTCGGCCAGTTGACGTTCGGTTTCGAGTCGTGACGCCTCGTCTGCGGAAACCGCGTGAAACTTGTCAAACACTTTGATGTACTGCAAAAAGAGTTGATTCTTGGGAATCTCCTCCGGAACGTATCTGAATAAAAATAGAAAAAATTTTTAGTGTATTAGAGACATTGGCCTGAAAGTGTGACATGCTATCCTCATATGCTTTCAACGTAATGTCACACTTTCCCGACAATTTCTATACTTACTCAATCTCGACTTTATCTTGCTGACCCATCTCCTCTTCCAACTTCCGCTTGGCAGCCATTTCCAATTCAGCCAACTTTCGCAACCGTTCCTCCTCCTCCCGTCTCTTCCTCTCCTTCTCCTCTTCCGGCTCGTCCTCCTCATCAATATCCATAGCATCATCATCCTCGTTAGCCACGCCCCTTTCCTTCTCCTCCCTCAACCTCTCCAACTCTTCGCGTTGCTTTCGAATCCTCTCCTCCTGCCGCCTTTGCTCTTCCAGCGCCTTCAACTTCTTCGCCTCAATCTCATTCCGATCCAATCTCTTCTGCCTATTCCTCCACTTCTTCTTCAACTTCCGCTTTCGATTCTTGGCCATCTCCGACCACGCTTCCGGTGAGATACCCAAATCTTGCAACATTCGAATCTCATTTCCACCATCATCTTCCATATCATCATCCGCATCCTCTTCGAGCTTAATCACATCCGAATCATTCGAAGTGAAACTTAGACCATTCTGATTCTTTCGAATTCGATTCTCCTTGTCATCCTCAAATGAACCCCCATACTCAACTTCCGGTTCATCTTTGACCACTACCATTGAAGATCCATTAACCATCAAACCATCCGGTCGAGAATCATCTTCCTGAACCAACACCGAAACGGGAGACTCTTCCGGATACTGTGGCACACATTGTACCGGTTCCGATTGGTTCGATTCGGATTCCGGTTCCACAAAGCAAACCTCATTCGAATTCGAATTCGACTCTTCCTCTACTTCTACTTCTTCTTGATGTTGTTGTTGATGATGATCAAAATCCACTTCCGGTGTTGGTTCGGATTCAATGAAGGAATTGTTGTCATTCGTAAGAGAATTCGAATCCTCATAAACAATAGTTTGAGGTTGAGGTTGAAGTTGAGTCTGGTCGAGATTGAAGGTGGATGATTCGACTTCGAGCAGATTCGAAGCCGGCTGACTTTGATCCACTTCTTCTTCTTGTTCTTCTGCAATTTAAATAAAAATTTTAAAAAAATTAGATTCAAAATTATGCAAAATTCAAATCGAATCAAGTCGTATATTTGAATTAGAATCCAATCAAAAGTGAATTCGAATCGGATATATCAACTATCGGATATTCGAATTCGAATTGGATATATATCAACTATCGGATATTCGAATTCGAATCGAATATATCAACTATCGAGTATTCGAATTCGAATCGGTTATATCAAACTATCGGGTATTCGAATTCGAATCGAATATATCAACTATCGGGTATTCAAATTCGAATCGAATATATCAAACTATCGGGTATTCGAATTCGAATCGGATATTCAAATTCGAATCGAATATATCAAACTATCGGGTATTCGAATTCGAATTCAATATATTCCATTCAAAAACTTTGACCTTACCAAAAGACTGTGCCGAATAGACATTCTGATTCGAAGCCGATTCCATTGATTCCTCTTCCATCTCGATCGTCTGTGATTGGTCTTGATCATGAACCAGATTCGTGTGATTCGAATAGTCTACCACTTGCGATTGTGACTCTTCGGATTCTTCTTCAACTTCAACTTCCGGTTGATAAACTGGTTCCTGAATCACCCGTGGATGTTGTTGATGGTGATAGATTTCCGGTTGCGTAATCGACTCCTCCTCCTCTTCGTCATCATCCTCCTCATCCTCTTCCTCCTCCTCTTCTTCTTCACCTTGGGTTTCAATCAATTGCGAACCCGAATCCTCCTCCTCTTCTTGCGGAACTTGTGGGACTGATTGATACATTTCGGTTTGTTGCTGAACATAGCTCTCTTGGTAGGGTTCCGGTTGTGGAGGAGGCGATGGCTCAGAGTACTGGATTGAGCCTTCCGGCTGGTAGACCACCGGAACTTGTTGGGCTTGTTGAACCTATAAAATATATATTATTAATATTATTATTCAAATCAATTGTAAAATTAAAAAAAAATAGCAGCAAAATTGGCTAGATCAAACTAGAGTTAATTCGAAAGGTTATGCAAAAAAAATTCGAATCAAATCGAGCAGGAATTGAAAAAGTTCAAATTCCAAATCAAATTGACAGAGAATTCGAAGAGTTATGCACAAAATTCGAACCAAATTGGAATAAAATTCGAATCATAACACAAAAAGTTAGATTCGAATCAGTTAAAGATTCGAATCACAACAACGAAAGTTAGATTCGAATCGTTTAAGGAATCGAATCACAAAAGTGAATGTTAGATTCGAATCGGTTAAGCATTCAGTGGAAGTAGCTTAACTCTCACAGTACAAAAACGTGGGTGGCAGAATACCAAAAAAATGACAAAACATAGAACATAGAATCGGTTAAGGATTCGAATCACAACAGTGAAAATTAGATTCGAATCGGCAACGAATTCGAATCACAATAACCAAAGTTGGATTCGAATCGGTTAAGCATTCAGTGGACGTAGCGTAACTCTCACAGTACAAAAACGTGAGTGTCTCAATACCAAAAAAAAATGACAAAACATAGAACATAGAATCGGTTAAGGATTCGAATCACAACAGTGAAAGTTGGATTCGAATCTGTTATGAATTCGAATCACCAACAACGAAAGTTGGATTCGAATCGGTTAATAGAAGTAGCGTAACTTTCACAGTACAAAAACGTGAGTGGCAGAATACCAAAAAAATGACATAACATAGAACATAGAATCGTTTAAGGATTCGAATCACAACACTAAAGTTAGATTCGAATCGTTTAAACACTCAGTGGAAGTAGCGTAACTCTCACAGTACAAAAACCTGAGTGGCAGAATACCAAAAAAAATAACAGAACATAGAACATAGAAAACTACCACTACCATATTATTCATTAAATATATATAGGAAAGATATGAACTCGAATAAAATAAATTCCTACCTGCAAAGCTTCACTAGCCGAATAGCCGTATTGTTGCTGTTGGTGAGCTTGATAGAGCACCGATTCGGGTTGCGCTTGATACATCTGTTCCTGCAATCTTTGCTGTTGCTGCTGTTGTTGAAGCAACTGTTGTTGCTGAAGCATTTGTTGCTGCTGAATCAACTGTTGCTGTTGTTGTTGTTGTTGCTGCAGCAACTGCTCGGCTGCAGCTTGTTGCTGCTGGAACTGAATCACCGATGGCTGTTGCTGCTGCTGCACCGGTGGCGGTGGACTGTGGAAGGAGGGTGGCGGAGATCGCATCACCTGGGGAGGGGAGCCTAGTTGGTGTTGTTGTTGTTGTTGCATCACCGGATCCGGTGCAATTGGGTACTGGTTCTGGTAGTGATACTGTGGGGAGACTATTGGGCTTGGCTGTTGGTACTGGATCACCGGGGGTTGGTGTTGCTGTTGTTGTTGTTGTGCTGCTATTTGCTCCGCCTTTGGGGGGAAAAAACCATTTGGAAAAATGAGTTAATTTTTCAATTATTTACAAAAGTGAGAGAGAGAGAGAGAGAAAGTTAATGAGTAGAGAATGAGTTGGAGAGAGAGAAAGAAAGTGAGAGAGTAGAGAATGAGTTAGAGAGAGAGAAAGTGAGTAGAGAATGAGTTGAAAAGAGAGAGAGAGAGAGAGAGAGGAAGTGAGTAAAGAATGAGAGAGAGAGAGAGAAAGAGAGAGTGAGTAGAGAATGAGTTGGAGAGAGAGAAAGTGAGTAGAGAATGAGTTGAAAAGAGAGAGAGAGAGAGAGAGAGAAAGAAAGTGAGTAAAGAATGAGAGAGAGAGAGAGAGAGATAAAGTATACTGTTGTATGAATTCAAATTCAAAGCCGCAGAGGTCAAACTCGAATTATCATAATATAATTGGAATAAATATGCCAAAAATTCGAATAAAATTGAGTGAGATTTAAAAAAGTTCGAATCAAATCGAATTTGAATTGACGGAGAATTCGAAGAATTATGCAGAACATTCGAATGGAATCGGAATAAGATTCGAATCATAACACAGAAAGTAAGATTGGTAACAAATTCGAATCTTAACGAGTTAAGTTGGATTCGAATCGGTTAAGCACACAGTGGAAGTAGCTTAACTGTTACAGTGCAAATGGCCGAGTGGCAGAACATGAAATTGTCTAAGTATAGAATAGGACATAGAAACCCTCAAATTTTGTCACTCGGCCATACTGTTTAAGGTTAACCAATCAAAAATAGAAATTCGAATAGAATCTGGCATGAATTTGAATAGATTAGATTAAGACTTGTATTAGAATCGAATAAAAAATGAATTCAAATATAATCAGATATGAATTTGAATCGAATGATATTATAATAATTTCAAAATCAGAATAAAATTTCAATCGAATATATATTAATTCGAATCTAAAAAAACCTAACCTATTTTCCTATACAATGTAAAGAATATCCCGTCTCACTAACTTAACCTTTTGGAATCTAATTTAGGGTTTATTTTGACCCAAAATCAAAAAATTTCAACCCTTACCTGGTGATAGGAGACTTGTTGTTGTTGTTGAAACTGCTGCTGCTGCTGTTGTTGTTGCTGCTGCTGTTGAAGCAACTCGGCGTTACGAGCTTGACATAGTTGTCGAACTAGATCTGCTTTAAGACCTGAAAAATGTATATATGTATATATATAAATAATAAATTGGTGAGAAAAAAGTGATAATTTTTTTGATAAGTTTGAGTTACATACAAACAAACAAATAACTAAATAACACAAAGTAGTTCAGTTAAGAGAGAGATAAACTTTGTTATCAATTTTCCTCCTAATTTTATCATCATCTTCATCATCAACAACAAAATAAAATCACCACTTACCTTGAGGTGTTAACCCGTAAACCTCTTTGAGCTCCTTCTTCAAATCCGCCACCTTCATCTTCATTAGATCTTTTTCTTCATACATTTTTGAGGTATTTTCTATGTTTTTTTTCCTATGGTTGCTATGGATGATTTAAAATTTTATATATAATAAAATAATAATAATGATGATTATAATAATGGGAATGATTAAGCGTGAAAGAGATAAAGTGAAAGAGAGAGAGAGAGAGAGAAAGAGAGAGAAACAAATCAAATCAAATCAAAAATTTTTTGGCCGAAAAATCAGCCGCACACAATGCACTGAAGCACTGAATGAACATAAACACACCACACAACACCGGGCGGTATCGATGGTGAGGGAGGAGTGAAAATCGATATATCGATTTTTGTTTTTCTCTTTCTCGTGCTCACTCTCTCTCTCTTTCGCTCTCTCTCTCTCTCTCTCTCTCGCTTTCTCTCTTCCATTAAAAATTAACCTTTAATGAGTATGATTAATGACATTCTTCGATCGTAAGTAAAAAAACCATCTGGTTCTTTAGGTTTTTCATTTCGTTACCATCTGGAAAATTCATTTCTCTCTCTCTCTCTCACCCTCTCTCTCTCTCTCTCTCTCTCTCTCTCTCTCTCTCTCTATTAAGGTGGAGCCTAAACCCCACGCAGATGTCAGTGCCATCTGGCCGGTCTCATCTGTTTATGTTTGGTGGCATGGTTTTGACCCGAAGACCTGAAGAAGAACACTGGACACAAAATCAAAGAGAAGAAAGAAAGAAAGAAAGAAATTGAAGATTGATTCCAAACAAAACAAAAATATTTAGTTTAAAAAATAATCATTTTTTATTTTGATTTCAGTATCATGAATCAATGAATTTTGTTTCTTTGAATTCAAAATGAACTTTCAACAGATTGCACAGATTCTTCTTCTTGGTTTGGTCATTTTTACCAGCGTATTTTTGGGTAAGACGATTTTTTTTGTTTTTGTTGTTTTTAGAAGTTTTTGAATTCAATTCAAGTGTAAACAATACACAGAATCAAAATTTGTTTTTTACTTTAACACTAAAAAATTTGAATCACAAATTGAACATAGATTTGAATTTGGATTGA
>WURS02012642.1:0-12295 GCA_011762765.2 Rhinocypha anisoptera | reverse complement strand
ATATATATGTCTATATATATATTTTTTTGTCTAATCTCCTATCTGAGGAACGTGGTTCAGCAGACACCGAAAATTCAAAATAGTGAGTCTTTTTATCTCTGTGCCTATGTTTTTTTTCTGTTTTTTGGGTGTGACAATCATCTTCTCACTTGAGTCAAATCATGACGTTATTTATATATATATGTATGTATGTATGTGTACGATATGTATATATATATTTATATATTCTCGTATATGTATATATTTATGTGTCAGAATGTGCGCGTGGAATATATTTTACTTGCCGTTGTTTTATTAAACGTAATTAATAATAATAATTTACACAAAACATTATTACATACAGTAGATATTCTATCAGTAGGTTTTCACAGGTTTTTCATGCCCACCTTCTTGTGTTTGGTATTTTCCTGCAGTGGGTTTTTCGTCAAGAATAACATGCATTATTAGTTTTCCCCAGTCAAATGTAAATAGATTTCTACACGGTTAATAATTATATTTTAATTTCTATCTTTGTTTTATTGTTTCTTATGCTCTCATATTGTTCTCACCCTTTTTTCAACAACGACAAGGTGAAAGAGGGGACTATTTATTCTCAATCTCGCCCCAATAAAGACCTTTTATTATTAATATTATTATTTGCCTCTTGCTTTTTCCATCTCACGCCGTCCGCGCTGTTATTTAAGCACTTCTTCTCTCTGACGTTTTCCTAATCATCATCCTTACCTAATCTTTTCTCCTTTTGATTCTCCTCTGATTGACTCGACCTAATTATTTCCCCGCAGCTATTCCACTCCCGTATTTATGAACTTCCCACCTTTGTTCCGCTCTCCCACTTTGGTTATCCTCATTTGGGAGTCTATCCACTGATTCTGTTACACTTCCCTCCTTTTCCTTGTCAACGCTTCTATGTTTCACTTCCCTAATTTTCTGGCCTGTTATAATCCTTTCGAATTTTACGTAACACTTCGCCGCGGCCAGATTTTGGCCCTTGTTCGCTCCCGGGAATCTGTTGCAATTCATAACGCCCCTCCTATATGACAGGTGGCACGCGTGCGAAAAATATATTCTCGTATCGGAATGCATCTCCGTTTACCTTTGAGTTTCTTGACTTCCTCTTAATCTGTATTGTTGGTCATCATTGACCATTGAGGCTAAAAAATATTTTTGATAATTTTCCTTTTCTTCTTTAGGATATCTTCAATATCGTTTTCTTTACGTTTAAAATTAACGTTTCTGCACCACATAGATATTCTGGTTCTATTACTGTTTTGCAATGTCTCAACTTCTTGTGTTTGTAAGTACATTTTTCTGTTGCAGATATTTCGTGTGACTCTCAGAGAAGGCTGCATTTTTTTCGACAACGAATTTTTTTTGCAGGCTTTCCTAAACCAGATTCTCTAATGGTTTCACCTATACATTTAAACTGACGAACTGCTTTGATTTCGCCGTATTTTTTTATGTTATTCGAAACCATATTGATGAATGGCAAAACCTTGATGTGTTGAAAGGATCAGGCAGTTGATAAGAATGGCGGGAGCCGAACATTTTGCGAACTTTTTCTGCCACGCAAAATTTGAAGACTGGAGTCGCAGTAATTTTATTCCCTTGGGCGGTTCTTCTATTTCTAAGCATCACCCTGCAAACCGCCGCAAGGGCGTGTGGCAGGGGGTGAGCCACCACTAAACATTCACATTCACTCCCATGTGCAAATGTTAATAAACGCTCAGAATGGAGCCACTGACATGCAAAAAAATAAAATAGTAGAACATAATCCACAACATGCGGGACAATGTTATACTCCTGAATACAAATCGCTTCACAATAAATATAAATATCATGTTGAAACAAAGTAAAATAAAATTTAATATAAAACAAAGGAAACGAGAGAAAACATGCAGGGTGAAAATATATAGACTACTCTTCCAAAGGATTGGTGAGTTACACCGTGGGGTCAATGTGATGCGTAACACTGTGAGCACCACGGCACTGTGGTGCTCAGAGTGTGCCACGACAATGTGGTGCGTAACACTGTGAACCTCCCACCTCCACCAGTTAGAGAATGGGAAGGAGGGAATCTTTGTGGGAGGGTTGAGGGGGTGGAAGAGGAGAGGGAACAAATAGACTGATGTGGGAGGATTGGGAGGGGGAGGGGGAGATTTATTAACGCCGAAGGGAGGTGGTGGCCTCATAGGTGCGGCGGCAATTGCGCATCTCTATCGAAAAATAGTAAATCACTCAGCGGAGAGGAGAATGGCCTCAATGAGATGCCTACGTCTACATATTACCCAGAAAATTCTACATAATTAACATGCCTACAAATTAAATACAAAATGTATACAATACCTTTCTTAACCAACTTTGCGGCTATGTTTATTTTCATCTCTAATCGCACGAGGGAAAAATTACATTTTAAATTCTTCCGTTCTACAATCTATCTCTCTCCATGATTTTACGTGTATGATCTGATCTACAAGTGCATGACGGGGCTTGCAATACGTCTATTGACCTCTTCATCGATGTAATCTGCCCCAAATTTATGCGATAAATTTGAATTTTAACCTGCATTTTAGCCTGCGATCGACGAGTGGATCCCAACCTAACTCCTCCAATGACATCGTTACACTGTTTTCGTGGATCATAACGACCTTTCACAAATCCAGCTGCTCTACGTTTCTCTCGATCTGATTCCAATATTAAACCAGTGTCTTAAAGGGTCCCACAAACTTTTGGCGTACTCTAGGTGTGGTCTAACAAGCGTAAAATAATGACGTTCATTTACCTGCTCATTCCGTCTGTTATCGCGGAGAGGTGACGTGGAATATTCCACGGTTTACTCGTCGAAATGATTGTTCTTGGAGAACCGCACTGCATTCATCTCCGGTCGAATTTCGCTAGGTCGGATGAAGGGGCACCTCAAAATCTTCGGGGTGGTGAAATCAACCAGCAAAACTGAGCCTGTCCTTTCGTTTCAGTGGTAAACTTGGAGTGAGCTTTCACACATCAAACATTTATTCCACCATACCTGTTTGTATGTTTTCAACTCCTAAATGTTATCTGAAACAAATAAAATGTTTGCTAGTTTCCATTTAAACAATTCAAGTCTTAGTCCCAGAGAAAGAATCATGTATTAGTTCATCATGTTCGTAAGTTACGAGTTGTTGTGATTTTCCTGGGTCAGTCTATGGTTCATCGTCCAAATATTTTCTTCATGAAACCAATTGAAAAAACTCACCGAAGTTCGTAACCTACGGAGTTAGTAAATACGTAAATACTTTATATATCTTGCTATTTCCTACCTTATACCTTTAACAGTCAATCTATGAACTTAAATTGGACTTATTCGGTAGTAGGAAGTTTTGGAGCAGTTTAATTTCAAAATATTTTTCTCAGGTTCCTTTAGAACACATACCAGGAAATTGAAATCCACCCCACGAAGAAGGAACCCCTTCTTTATTTATAGTATGATCTCAGCCCATCCAATTCCATTCGCATCCGCAGAAAAAATGAGAAACCTACCATTGTCATTTTATTGCGATCATCCATGCTTCAAATGTCCTCATTTCTGGGCCATTCTTTGTCAAAACGCGACGTTATTCCTTTTTATCAGAGTTTTCAGTTTAGTTCATGATGGAAAATTGGAGTAATATTGTACGAGAAAACTATATATTCTACTTTCGTATTTGAAAACGCATTTATTTTATATGCCTGTAATTGTTCCTTTAATTAGGATTTTAAATCTTTCTATAATAATGGTATCAAGCAGAAGTAGACACAAACAAATGAAATTTTATTAATGAGTCATTTGATAATATAATTAATCTGAAATATTTCAAACAACGTTTCAATGAATCTGTCTTATGTATGCTTCGACCTTTCCTTCCAGGGCTTCAGGTTGTAATAACACCTTATCCAACGTAGAGGATGAGTGAACAGGAAATTACGTCTTCTTTAAAACGAAAGAAATAGCCGTAGAAATGAATATACACGTTCTACGTCGCCAAAAAAAAAACATTGACGTCGTATTTATAGATAATAAGAATTGCAAAATGAAGCAGGTTGACAAGTTTGCCATTGCCATTGAAAATATCTAAATCGTCGATTTCCTCAAGGACTTCGAGTGAGATTCCCTCGAACTATATATACCCCGCTCTGCTCCTTAGAATTAGGGATCCCGGGGGCTCGAGAGTGGAATGTTGGCAATGTGAGAAGGGGGGAGGGGGAGATGGAAGAGGAGGGAAGGAGTCATCTGTTTGGGCGAGATTAAGCCAAACGCGGTTTTTCCCCTTTTCCATCTGGCCACGAGAGGAGAGTTTTTTATGAGAGCGGAAACTCAGAGGAAGTTTAATCGGAAGGAATGGCCGAATAATTAAGTTAGGGCACCTCTTGTTCTTCTGATCGATAAGCCCGCTGTTCGTAATTAAATTAAAGATATTAGTTCATAAATCAGAGGGAAAAAAATAAGTCTTTTTCGACTTCTTTCTTGTCTACTTTTATAAACAGGAAATTTTTTCTTTTTAATGGTCACTTCAGCGTCTCATTAACGTCAATGTTCCTCTGTTCTCCTGACAACTGGTCACTCGGCAGTAATCCAGCGACAGTAGTCTCCTCACTGTCCTGATGAATTTTTCCTTTTTCATTATTAATACTCCGACGAGTTAAGAACTCTCCAAACTCGTAGATCACCATCAACATCGCAGATAACTTGCACTATTATCTATCCCTTGACAGATAGGTTATTCCAAGATTGCTTTACTTCCGTGGGTTGGGACTTTCAGTCAATATTTTATGGAAATCTTCCATGTTTATCAACATCACATAATGCATCATATTCAGAATACTGCATATCTCTTCCCAGAGTCTTCCATTAGATTTAGAGGTGATTTTGATCTATATGCCATCATTTATTCTATTTTGATCGTTTGAGATCTTATTTTTTATTAGTTCCCTGGTAGAATCACATTTCTAGTACACTTATTCTTCTCTCTGTTAGTTTTTTGGTCCGTATGCCAATTTGTTAAATCTCAAACAGGTTTACGTTAATCACGGACCGCTTTCTTACTTCCAAACTGGTTTTTTTTGCTGATAGCACCGGGTCAGAATGGAGCACATGTCATATCCCCAAGTTATTTCGTGTAGGACGACAGAGGTTCTCTCAGTAGATAGCTTTAGAGTTTCAGAATCACTTGTTTTAACATCTATATGAGGCGAACTCGCAAAAATCAATCTTTTTACTAGGAAGACAAGTAGGAAGACAAAAAAAGTTTTTTTCCTCCTATTTCGTATGAAAATGCTGGAATGTAGCCACCAAAAATTCGGAAACATCGTTAAGCTTCGTTTTCTTTGGTTTCAACTATGTTTTTCGAGCATCTATCCAAGTAGTGTTAAACTCACATGTGTGAACTTTTTCAACCTGCGAGGTATAAATATTTAACCCTTACGTTGAAAAGTTCACATGAAATACCACTACTTAAGCAATCAAACAAAAAACATACTTAACAAATAAATGATATATATATATATATATATAAGGTCCAAACTAATAAGAAAATAAAAGTTGCAATAGGCATGCAAAATATACAAAAGTCTCGATTTACGATGTCTATCCAACCACCTTCATCAGGTCTTCCTATTCTTCCTTCTGATTAAGGTGGTTACTTAGTCACCGAAAAGAGAAAAAGAGAAAGAATGAAGTAGATAGATGAGAAGATGAGAAGATGAGAAGATGAGAAGATGAGAAGATGAGAAGTTGGAGAAAGAGGAGAGAGGAAGAGAGCTGAGGAGAGTACGCAGTGCCCTGTGAATGGCCCTTTGAGATTGGGAACAGAGTGAATGACAGCCGCGCCACAACAAATCTCAGGCCTCAAGCCTGCCGCTAGTGGTATTGATCACCATTGGTAATTTAGCCGATCAATGATGGCTCACAGCGCACAAGAAACTCCATCTAATCGGAATACGTACTCTGTACTGCGTCGGACTGTGGGGTACGGATCAACAGTCAGGAGATTTCCTGACGAACCTCAACCTTGTCTGATTAGGCGAGATGCATGTTTTATTTATCCACACCAGCGCAGGGGTAATCCAGCCAGCGATATATTCTGTGCGTATCCCCGGTTTTTTCATATCCAGATCCCGTTCATTCGCGTGAACGATAGTATTTCCCGCCGTTTTGTCTGATCATGGCGGAAAATGATGGCCGGCCGTTGGCTGAGAACGAACCGGCCTCGGAGTCTGTGAACGTGAATGAGGGGGTCCAAACTGGCTCACCCATCGCGACCAAGCACGAGGCTACTGGTCTCGAGCTGAGAGACAGCTCTGCTAATAATTCGACCGAAGAGCGTCTACATGAGCAGGCACAGTCCGACATTGAATCAGACGAGAGCTCCGGACTCAGTGATGATGCAAAGGAATGCCTCCGCACCGCGATTGAGAAAGGTGATCATGATGAAGTTAAACGGATGGTTGCTCGTGAAGACGCGATTGACATCGAGTTGGCGTACGACCTCCCCGATGCCATGGATTCCAAGCATATTACGCCCTTGATGCTTGCAGTCATTCGTGGCCAAACGAAAATTGTTGAACTGCTCCTGAAGCTCAAAGCGGAGGTCAACACAAGCACCGCTGGTTGGAGAGCGCTTGATTTTGCATTTTTGAATGATCAGCCAGCTATTGCCGAAACCCTATTGAAGAATGGTGCCGGTATTGGTGTGCGTAATACGATCATGGAAAGGACATCGCTCCATTGGGCTGCCGATAGAGGGTTTCTCAATTGTGTAAAGCTCTTAGTGAAGAAGGGAGCCGATGTGAACGTGGCGAATTACCTTCATGTGACGCCACTTCATGTCGCCATTTCGAAAGGCCATATTAAGATTGTTGAGATTCTTTTAGAAAGCGGTGCAAACATTGAGGCAGTTGACAATGATGAGTGGAATTGCCTCCACTATGCCTGTAGGGCAAACCAGACGGAGATTGTGAAGCTTCTACTCGAAAAGGGCGCCAACAAAAGCCACATTCTAAATGGTATCGACAACCATGGTTGCACTCCGCTACAGATAGCAGGTGAAAGCGACGTCGAGACCGTTGAACTACTGCTTCAGCAGCCCGGGATCGAGGTTGCTATTCGCGACGCTGATGGTGACACTCCATTATCGCAAGCGGCATGGGATAAGAATCATGAGGTGATGCTCCGGCTCCTTACATCCGACAAATATTTCCCCAAGGACCCAGTGCGATCACAGGCCTGTTTGTCCACAAGCTTGGAGACAGAGCGGATATTACCGGTACTCGAACAAATAGTCGAATACAGTTTGTACAAGACAGAAGCCCAGTTCGAGGCCATGATATTCTGGGCCGTGTCGAATGGACATGTCGAATTTGTACGAGAAAACTGTCTTGCGGGGGTAGAGATGAAGCCATTGACCAGAAAAGTCGGCGATACTACCTGGCTGCACATAGCTGCTAAATATGGACAAGAGGAAATGATCATATACCTTTTGCGCGAAGGATTCGAGCTCGAAACAGTCGCAGTTGATGGAATCACTGCTTTCCATCTGGTAGCTGAGAGTGGAAATTCGAATGCCGCGATTACCCTTTGTGCGGAGACTTTAAGAAAGTCCTGCAATGATAATATACTGCGCCTGGCCCAACTGATAATCCAAAAGGATGATCAGGGTAAGTCGCCATTGTCTTTGTGTGTGAGAGGTCACCATAAAGATACAGAGCGACTCTTTTCGAACATGCTGAGACTTTTCGTCAGTGAGCATGGTTCTCATGACAATCGCATCTTCCAAACCCGCCCAAACGAAGCCAATCAGTTGCTCGAGTTAGCGGCAGAATTGGGCGAGCCTGGGGATGAAAAATTCCTGGCCATTCTGTTTGACGCATGGTTTGACTCCCCGAAAGAGGACGTCAAAGGTTGGACTGTCCTGCATCTGGCTGTTTATCATCGTCAAGTCGTGCCTGTCTGGTGGCTTTTATCCAACGGTAGCCACCTGGGAAGCAAGGAAATGCAACGTGCCAAAGAAATTTCCGGCAGTAGGAGGAAGAGCGAAGATGACAACGCCAACAGAAATAACAAGAAGAGTGAGGAGAACGAGGAAAACAAACAATTGAGACTTTTGATCGCTGAGATGCTTCACAATCCACCCCCAATTGCTTCCCACATGGATCAAGACGACGAGGGATTTCCTAATCCACCACGCATTTCGCATGATGTTCTGCGTCCTAATGCTCTGGAAGGTGCTATTATTGATGTTCACCGGAAAGAAGGACAAGACAAGCTTGATCTGCAGTTCAAGCAAGAAGATCTTTCCAAAATTATCTATGACTCTGGACCTGGGGAAATCATGTCAACGGCAAGAAACAAAAACTGGCGCGATCTGCATTCTCTGAAAGAAAACATCAATGAACGGCTGAACAAGAATACCAAAACGTCAGGATTAGGCACGCACTTGACCTCAGACAAAGACTCGCAGCGACAACCGTCTATATTGACTGAGGATCCCAGAGCCGGTGACGGTTCCGTCAAAAAACACCCTAAAAAAACCACCGAGGATGAAAAATCAGCAAAGCACCCGGACAGTCTTGCCTATCGGTGGATACACATTCCTACCAATGATGTATGGACCCCTTTCCATAAATATACCGTAATTCGACACAGACAAATGCTAACATTAATGCCAAGATGCGTCTGGTGAAGGTAATCATTCTCCAATGAATGTTCGTTAGTCGCCAGCTGACCCCTTATCTTAGGACCTAGTCACTCGCGTCTCACTTGACGCGGGAAAGAAGAACAAGCACCTTCGTCCTATAACCAAGTTTCTGGACGAAAGCTGGATTGAGCTCGCGGCTGGTAACAACAAGCGGTACATGAGGCCGATGTGCACGGTGATTTTTGCTCCATCCGTTACAATATTATAAAATTCGGGTCTGACAATTCTCTTCTTATATAAAGCACCAATCCACAGGACCCAGCCAGCCTCGGACTGAGAAAGGTGAAGTCAAAGCTCGATACAAAAACACCGAAACGGATACAAGTGAAGACAGAAAGGAGGGTTCCCCCGCCGTTGAGAATATGAGTTCAAAAAGAACGCAAATAAAAGATCAGGGGGCCATTGCTCTTTACGTAAATTGAATCTGAATTTCTAAGGGGAGAGAAAAGAAGTCCGAACTAATTGATGATAATCTCAGATGCCATATTTGACACTTGGGAAACTGGGAGAGGATGAAACGAAGAATATCCCGAGCAAATTTTCCAGATATGAAAAATATGCCATTTTAAATGAAATGATGAAACACATGGAATCAGGGACCGACAGTTATAAATATAATGAGCTCCTGAAAGGTCGAGAATCCGGAGCTGGCAGCACGTCTATTGAGAAAGGCCCACACGAGGAAATGTCCCTGGATCAGTTCTATTATTCCACGCTTTCAGAAATAGAAACCAGGAGCCGCGACAAAGACCAAGTGCTCTCGCGCTATCTTTCACCAGCCGACGAAAGCCAAATCGCGGAGAGGTCGAAGATGATCTTGGTGGTCCACCAATTGTGGCTGTTTGTCATCGATGAAAGTACGTCTGAATTGTTCTTGAAAACGCTTACTATTTGGATTCAAAAGCTTATTGAGTTATTTTCCCCTCAGAAACGATTATCTCAGCAACAACCCAGCCAAGCTTGCAATCTGGCGATGTTATCATTGAAGGCGTCTGGGAACATCTTGTTTCCAGGAGAACCGATGGTGACATTGACTCCGTGATAGAACTGATTTTGAGCGTCGCAACAGGACTCTTTACAAAGGAAGTGGTTAATGTCAACGCGATAGAGGGAGGAACTGTAATGAAGGGAGCCTTGGACGTATTCCGCGAGTCCATTCGACATGTGGTTAGTACTCTATAATCACTGTTATACAAACAGCTTTATGGATTTGTCAGTTGACCGTGTATTTGATTTGAACAGGCTCACCAGGAAGCAGAGCGCTTCCAAAGATTCACTGACTACCTGGACGAAGGCAAGAACAAAGAGCAAAATGAGAAGAAACATTCTGAGGAAGAGAAAACGGAAAACCCTTTTAGGGACGTTTCGCCAGAGACCAAGCTTCTTCGTGAAATCAAAGACATCTGCGACGAGCTCAATATTTTGAAGGCATTGGCTGAATCACAGGTGGATGTCTGGAAAGAAGCATTGCAGGTCGACGACCTGAAGGATTTCAAATCTAAATACAACCGTTTATGCAAACCGACAGCGGTGAAGAAGGCTATTGAAAGCATGATTCAGGATGCACACGTAGCACGGGACTCGGTTCGTTTTTTCTCATCCCTTCTCTTTTCTTCAACTTTGAGAGAAATATGTTTCTAACACTGTCCTCAAGCTGGGTGTTCTGCTTGATTTGATCCATAAACAAGCAAGTATCAATGAAGCAGAGTCTGGCCAGAAACAAGCCATGGATGCGGCCAAACAGTCCAGTACCACCATGGTATTTACCTTGGTAACGGCAGTTTTTGTGAGCTGAAGCTAGCTTCCCTGTTCCTCCTTCCTTTCTAACAGCGTATATTTTTCCCAGCTTCCCTTGTCGTTCTTTACTTCATTCTTTGCAATGAATGTGACCGAGTTCCCTCACAATGGAGACAACGTGCAATTTGAAGGAAAGTGGATATTCCCAATCATATGTAGGTTTACGAATGCCTTTTTTTTTTCTTTACTCGTTTATTTCTGTTTGTAGTCGTGGGACATATCTGACTGCTTGCCAAGTTCTTGGATCCCTTGGGGTAACAATCATCTCCATCCTGGTTGCATTCAATTTTGATTATCTCGGAAAACTTGGGAACCTACCCAGAGACATAAAAAGATGGCTACGTTGGACTCCGGACATACAAGATTTGACTCCTGATATGCAACGCTTATTATCCCTGGAGATGCGTTATGCCAGGAAAAAGGTCGAGGAGCTTCGACAGTTCAGAAACAAGCCGCATGATGAGGAAAACGGGGGTTATATAAGTTCCTCCAAGGAACTACATACTAATAAAGACTCCCACGATTAACGTTGATCCTAGCATCTGGCATGGTACTGAATGAATTCGCGAAGTGAGCATATATCCTGATCGCTTATCGCTTGGCCCTGCGTGAAGGGAGGGGAATAAGGGAGGAAATAGAACAGAGAGGGATAATGGAGACATAGCCCATGGAGTCATTTGAGGGAGTATTGAATGAGTGATGGACGACGAAAGCTCTAATAACCAAATTTTTGCTAACCGTTTTTAATATCGAGACTGAACAAATAGATATAGTTTTGGTCAATCTGTTTAGTTCGACGCTGATAATTGGTTTTCTGATACAATTACCCAACCCAGAAATGCCTTTTTTAGGTGGCAAATTGATTATCATTTTCTGACGGATCCAGAGTATTTTGTTAATCTGAAAATGTGATGCTGTATCTGTCAAACTCGCTACGAAACACCTCAAGACTTTCCTAGTATGCCATCCCTTGCATTTTGCGTGTGTTGCTCACACTCGTCTCTGTTGTCACTGGGAAACTTATCTTGAAGATCCCCAATGGCCTAGAATGCAGAGCCGTAAATGATGGCAGATATGATGTATCTACCAATAATAACTACAATAGCTTTGAGGCTTGCAGCTGCCAATAAAATAAAGGCTTAATTCACGTCTGTGGCAAGAATGCTGTAATATTTATAAAAACTGCCCTGTCCATTGCAAAAGACTCGTGATTCAATTTGTTTCAGGCAATTTTTACATTATAACCCATGTCATCTAATCAAGAGCAAGTCCCAGTACTCCCACCAGAGAATTTGCATCATGTGGTGATCACTGCTACATGCTTTGCTTTTGTTTTATCCACTACAGCAGTGGGCTTACGACTCTATTCAAGACACATTGTGGGGAGTCGACTTTTTCTTGATGATTATCTCATGATTGGAGCCTTGGTAAATACCATCATCCTGTGTAAAGTAGCCCAGTTAACATGCGCAGATATTCGAATATGCAGTTTCTTCGGCAGGAGTCGTCAGTAAGTTGCTCAACGTAGACCCTAGTACTGAGCTACTGGTACCCCAATTGACGTCTAATTTTGCGATTCCAGTGCTTTATAATGGACTGGGGACGCATATAACCCAGGTACCACCAAACCAGCTAACAGTGTACCTAAAGGTAAGCTGCCAAAATAATATCACATGGTATATAATTGATATGCATGCGAATGCTAACAGATGGTAGACTCTCGCATCAGGGTCTTTCCTTTACACTGCCTGTGTTGCCTGCATAAAGCTATCAATTGTCAGCCTGTACAA
>WURS02012631.1:0-12295 GCA_011762765.2 Rhinocypha anisoptera | reverse complement strand
TGCAAATGATTCAAAATATCTTATCTTAAAAGCTTTTGAAAAAATCATTTCATTAGGTTTTTATCTTCGTAGAGTGTTTGTGCTGCACCCAGAATAAAAATGATTCCCAAAATTAAGAAGCAACCCTCCGCATAGTACGTATGCACCATTTCTATTAAATCTATGAAAAAAAATTGATGACACTAAGAAACTATACAGTAAACCCTCATTATTAATAATTTATTACATTAATCAAAATTTATGTAACTTTGTAATTATAATATATTAAAGAATAATTAGTGAAGCCACATTGTAACAGTCAAATTACCCCCTTCTCCCTCAAGACAAAAAAATAAACCACTTTTTGCTATCAAAGGGCTAAACAAATTGAAATCTAAATTAAAATCTTTATCAAAATTTTATTAAAAATTTTAATATTATACAACTGAATTCCAAAAGCAAAAATTTAAAAAAAATGGTAATGTAGAGGTACCACACTACGTGAAATGTCAACACTGCTGCGCAACTACGTTCGCAAATGGACCAAACTTCCAGCCACCACCTGTTCGTCCTTTATCCATCTCTCTACCAGCAATGGCGGACTCGGCATTGACGGCGCTTTAGCGCCGTCCCTCTTGTAAAAATAGTTACATTAATGCCTTTTACTTTGCATTTACAGCAACGCATCAGAATATTCTATACACAAAAAAGTCGAATATCCGTATTTTATGTTGAGAAGTAAAACTAGTATATTTTACTTGAATAATAAGCGACAAATAGATTTATTCATGTAAATTAGGTAAGTTATTAAAATTAAATGTTTAAATAAAAACTCAACATAATTCGCAATTTAAACATTAAAATGAAAAAATACAATATTTTAAACTATTTATATTTGATCACATAAAAACAATTATTCAAAACAAAAAACACAAAAAAATATTACACATATATAAACATTAACATTGTTTATATTTATATATTAATACAAAACCGAAAATTAAGTCATAGACATTAATAATATATTTTGGACAAGTGAGTTGAAAACTAGTGAAAGATGAGAAAAGTGGCCAGATGAAAGAGTGAAAGATGTATTTTTTTTAATGAAAGAGAAACACATGAAATTGTTTATTTAATTTATAATTATAATTATTTCACTTTTTTTTGTTTAATTTTTTTGTGTTAACTCTCCTATCTTAACTTTCTTTAAAACGTTTTGCTTTAGGCGACGAAGGAAAGCTATCCGAAGGTTGATCCTTCTTGGCACAAGCCCCAAGAGCATTCTTGAGCACCGGTGAGCCTTGGTGCGAGATCCAATCCTCACTGGTGACCACATATTCGAGGTTTAGCTTGATCAACTTCAACACATCACGATAGAGTGGCTCGAGAGAGAGACGATCGGCCAAGAAGAGAAGACGAGTGGCGGTGTTTGGCGTGAGTCGATCCACCAGTTGACGCTGGCATAACTCTTGTAGGGGTTCCATCTGGTACTGTGTGCGATACAACAAATAATCATATTAATATTAATATATTACTTATCGAGTGTATATAAGTCCATCAGAAAAATTTATTATTATTATTATATATTATTAATTATTTTTACACAAAAGAAACGGTGCTTCTGTCTTTTGTAAAAAAAACGGCGACAAATCCGTCAACGTCTAACTAGAGTTATCAGAATTCGAAGTGTAACACTGAAAAGTTAGAATCGAATCGATTAAAAATTCGAATCATAACAGTAAAAGTTAAATTCGAATCGGTTAAGAATTCGAATCATAACAACAAAAATTAGATTCGAATCGGTTAAAAATTCGAATCATAACACCAAAAGTTAGATTCGAATTGGTTAAGAGTTCGAATCTTACTGCGCATGCGTGAGAAGTGCGAAAAAAATAATTCCAAAACATAGAACATACTTTTCGTTAATTTAATTTTATTAACTTATAATTAATATATAAGAAGAGAATATTTATTAGGTATTTTTGATATAAAGTGAAAGTGAGTTCGAATTCAAATTGTTTACTAATTTTCAATTAGAATTCTTCAAATTCTCATACGATTCAATTTTTTTCATAACTCTTCGAATTTTCACCTAATTTGTCTGGATTTTTTTGTGTTATAAATCTAATTCTGATTTGATTCACAACTTTGTTTCGACAACAACGCACACTTAGTCATGAGTATTAGGGCATACTGTATATAGATCTTCAATCTAAGAGAAAGGGTTAATACTTTAATTACGTGAGCAAAATATTGGGATTTTTTAAACCCCCTCTCACCTATGGTGAGCACTTTTGCTTACTAAAAAGTACTGTTCAATGAAGGAGTTTATGGAAAAATTTTAACCCCCACCCTCCCCCTCACATGCTGATGTAATTAAAGTACGACTCCAAAACCAGCAGACCAACCTTGTCGGCAGCCAAAACCAGTGCTTCAAGTGTGTCGAGAGAACTCCAGTTGAGATCGACATAATAATCGTAGGCAAAGTCAACAAGCAGTTTGACGACATCTGCGGTGATATCCTCGATCACAACCCGATTGTGGTGCTTCTCCTCGGTCTCGTGCTGAAACATGGCTCGAAACACGGGAGATGCCGTGCTAAGTACCAGCTTGTGGGCCAATATCTCCTGTTGATCCACCACCAGAGTGAGATCATAGCGAGCCTCCGCTCGAAGTGCAGACGAGAGAGATCTCTGCACCACCGGATACCTCTCTTCGAACGAATTCGAAAGGATCGTCACCTTGGAAATGGAAAAGATGGGTTAATTTTACTACCAATTATTCTCCTACTATTAGGTCTCGCCGCTAAATCGTGCAGATTTCAATTTAAATCTGCCAATTATAATGCAAAAATAGCACGATTTGATAGCGAAACATATTGTTTAATGATTTTATTCGGTTTCGCTACCAAATCGATCGTACAGTACGATTCGGATTCGTTGTTTTTTCATAGACTGTGGCGTTATCTAGCGGTAAGCGGGTGATTGTCTTGCCTTCCACAGTGCTTTGGAAAAATTAGCCATACCCCAGAAAAACACCATTGATTCGTACTATTTACACTAACGCCATCTATGCATTATAATTAGCGGCTAATCCGCACAATTTAGCGGCGAGACCTAATCTCCTATATATTAATGAATAATATGGTCGTGGTTTTCTATGTTCTGTCATTTTTGGTATTCTGCCACCCACGTTATTGTACTGTAAGAGTTACGCTACTTCCACTGTGCTGCAAGTGAAGCAAGTAAAACTTGAAGCAACACTATAACTCTTTTGAACACAATTGTCTGTTTGTTGAGTTAAAATTGAGTTGTTTTAGCTTTAACCATCTAATTAATGTGTTTTCTCAACATATATCAGAGATTGGCGGGAAAGTGTGACAAAAGTTCTATCGAAAACATATAGATGGCGTTTCACACCTTTCAGACCCTAGCTCACCTTGCAGTATAGTGTGAGATGTCCGTCGGGCACGAGTTGAATGGGATCATTTTGCAAAAGGGTACGATTGATAAAGTACTCCCAGCCCCAGTCGGAGTAGTCTGTTTTGAATAGGTGTTCGGATTTCATCTCCTTAAACTTGCCACCCATCGAGTTGACCACAGACAAGGTAAGCGCCGTGTTCACTCGCCCGGGACTCTCCAGTTTGAGGTAGAGAGCAAGATGGTTCAACGATCGTTGCGATTGTGGTTTGCGTCCCCCGGGAAAGAGAAGCAACGACCATCTAGTTGTTTTCGCCGAATCAGTGAATGTGGGCGATTTGATAGCTTCACCCGCTGGCATGTTCAATTCAAAAAAGTTCTTGATCTTCCACTTTACCTTCAACTTATTGCCAGCCTCGAGTTCACCTATCATCTGAGCCTGAGGAGGTTCGTGCGACATTGGTGATTTTCGAATAGAACAGTTCGGAGCGAATATATAATCGAAAGCGTCAGATTCTGGTCAGGTATTCTTCAAGTCGGTCAAACAATGGGCGATGAAAATATATAGAATTTTGTTTATTTTTCACCTAGATCCAGAGGTCAAGCTAAGCAAGTCTTGACAGTTGATAGTTGACATTTCGGTAGGCTTTCACTTTGCATATCATCATCATTATATCAAGAGGATCGTCATGTGAAAATATGGTTGTAAACAAACCTCATATAGAGAAAGAGCAATGAGCACCAGACGCGAACGCGAACTCGGTGAAAAGAGGAGCGAGAGAGAGAGGGAGAGAGAGAGAGAGAGAGAGAGAGAGAAAGTACCGTTTGAAGCACGAGAGAGAGAGAGAGAGAGAGAGGAGTAGAAACTAGTTGGTGAGCAGAGTATACTGCAAACGCGCACGCTCAACTTAAAATGCTACAGTGGCTCTTCAACTTTATATCGTTTCCTTTCAACATTTGATTTGTTTCATAAACTACTGGGGATGGCAGGAAAAGCCAACCATGTGTATTTACATAGGAGAGTTTCTGAGAAGTTTCTTGCTAAAAAAAAGCACTATCAAAGTTTATAAAAACTTTCTATTTGGGTTGGCTTTTCCTGTCATCCCTACATAAACTAATTTTTTAAATCATAGTAATATCATTTATTTGTAAGAGAACTTATGTATTAATTAATAACCACACATAAACATTAAGTAGGGATCACAGGAAAAGCCAACTTTGTGTATTTAGGGAAAGTTTCGGGAAGTTTCTTTGTTAAAAGCACTATTAAAGAAAATTTCTTGTATGCTTTTCTTTTGTGATGCCTATATTACATAAGTTATTATTTAGCTATTAAGGTATTATATATGCAACAACAATGTATATGGTTTGATAACAAACTGTATAAAGAATAAATCATAATTATAATACTACAATTTATATATTTGACTTTTGTTTTATTTTATTATTACATTGTATAAGATAAAGTAGAAGTTGCACTGTATGTGGCATTGCTTCAAGTGATACAATTGTATACTACTGTTCAGATGCGTTTGTAGCATTTATTGATATATTTTTCACTTTCAAAATCAAACAAACATTTGTGTACTTGGTCAAATTCAAGTTATCAGAATTCGAATTATACTTTTTAAAAATTAAAATTAAAATATATTTTAAATTTTAAATTAAATAAGAATTAAATTCATAACACCAAAAGTTCGATTCGAATTGAATCGGTTAACAATTCTAAGGGTATCACAAAAGTTAGATTAGAATCGGATAAAGAATTCGAATCACAACAGTGAAAGTTAGATTCGAATCGCCGATGAATTCGAATCTTACAGCGCATGCGCGAGAAGTGTGACGGAAAAACGTATTCTGTGGAAAGAAGATGGAGAACATACAATTGTAAGTTTCAAAATGATTTCACGTTTCCTTTTGTCGTTTATGTGTATTGAAGTTATATTGAAATATATCTATTAATATTATTAATAATACAAGTGTACGTGTATATTTTTTTAATAAAAATTAGTTCTCGTGTTGTGATTACTGTTCTTCTGCTTTGTTTTCATCTGTTGTTGGATGTTATTTTTGGTTCATTTATCTTAAATTATCTCTCACTACTTCTCACGATGGTTCGCTTTTCAACCATGGTGGTGTCCGAGTTGACTCGATTCTTCGAGCTCAACCCAAAGCCCTCGAAGGATGAGTTCATGGCGTTGGCTATTGCAACTGGTCTCGATGTTTTTCGAATCAAACGATGGTTTCGTTCCAAACTGCGTTCTCTCGAAAATCTTTCGGTAGCCAGTGGTGAGAATTTTCAGGTGATTCTATTTTTATATATCCAAAAATATAACTCTATTGACTCTCACTATCTATCTATTAATCCCAGGAAGTTAGATTCGAATTGGTGATGAATTCGAACCACAACAGTGAAAGTATAGATTCGAATTGGTGATAAATTTGAACTACAACAGTGAAAGTATAGATTCGAATCGGTGATGAATTCGCATCACAACAGTAAAAGTTAGATTCGAATCACAACAGTGAAAGTTAGATTCGAATCGGTGATGAATTCGAATTACAACAGTAAAAGTTAGATTCGAATCGGTGATAAATTTGAATTACAACAACAAAAATTAAATTTGAATTTTGGCAGACATTTTGGAAAATTAACGCGTATAAGCTGAATTTTTAAAAATTGTAGTATTATAAGCCAACTTTTCTTAAATTGTCACCTTAAAAGTTGGTATTTTTGAAATTGTAAAGTAATAACCAGAAACGTGCTCAATGTCAGGTTATAACCAAACAGTATTTTTAACAGTGTAGGAGAAATTGTAGTGAAATAATAAAATAAAATACCTGACCTATTGTAGAATGCCGTGAAGCATCGAGTTCGCCGTGGTCGAGCTCGTTTCCTGCCAGCCCAACGTCAAGTGTTGATGCATCACCTGGAGCAAGAACCCTATCCATCGGTGGAAGCAATGACAGAGATGGCTCGCGAGCTTGGCGTTACTGGGGCTCAGGTGCACAACTGGTTCAACAACAACCGGTACCGATGGTGGTCAGATGTGGCCACTCGTCGAAATCGCCACGGCTCTTGGGATTCGGTTGATCTCAACTCGGGACCCGCCGAGAAGCGATGCGATCCCGACTGGCCACACTCACAGCCTGAGGTTGATCGGTCTAGCATGGCAGGTTGGTTTTGGGATTTCTTGTTTATATTATGACTCTAAACTTAACCAGTTTTTTTTGTTCGGGAACTTTCTCATACACTGGTTTGTATTACTGATCTTGAAAGTAGTCTTAACACAAACCAGTGTTGGAGAAAGTTCTCAAACAAAAATACTGGTTAAGTTTAGATAAGGCTCTCGGCTTAAGTTAAGCCTTAACCCAAACAAAAATCGAATTGGAAGAAAAACGGCACTTTAAGATCAATTATGAAGTTGCTTTCGTAGATAGCCCTATTTTAGAGTCATTTATATTCTTAGCTTTTGTTTGATTCTGTTATTGTTGTTTTACAAAAAATATTTAACGGGAAGAATTTTACATATATATTGTTCCAGATATATATTCCGGTGAATTATGTGTTTATATGCGTTAATCTTGACCAATGGCGCTGTCTGTTTTATATTTTAAGTTAAAATTAAAAAATCAATTTTAGAACCAATTCAAGATGGTTTTGTAAAATGAGTTAACATTCATAAAAGTTTTATTTAAAGTATGTTTTATAGTTATTTTATTTATTTATATTAGTTTTTTAGTGTAAAATTCAAGTTGTATTGTTTTGAACTATTATGGTTTTTTCTCAAATCAAAATTGTTTATGTTTGGTTTTTGTTTATTTTTTGTGATTTTTGTTTTTCCAAATTTTGGTTTTATTGTGTGTAGTTTCCAATGCACCAAGCGATGAAGAGTTTGAAGCGGATTCGCTTGTGGTGAAAGATGTGACCATGAATCGAGAAGTGTTGCTTCGTAACATCGAAGAAAACGCCGAAACTGAGCCGGCACTGTCAAGATCAGCCAGTTTGATCGATGTGGTCACTGCAGACGAGCAGCAATCCGAGCCTCGTCGAGCATCGGTTGATGCAGCCTCGTTGGAGGAGCCTCCGCAGTGGCTCGAAGCATTCTTCGTTCGAGTCGAGCAAACCTTTCGCCAGCAAATTCGCCACGAAATGACCATCTTGTTTCACCAATTGCAACAGGAGTTGGTTAACTTGTTTGGCCACGGAACTGTGAACCCAAGGTAACACTAAATTATGTCTCTAGACTTAAACAACATTTTTGTTCGGGAACTTTCTCTTTCACTATACTTTGTGTTGCGGCCACTTTCAAGACCAGTAACACACAAATCAGTGAATGAGAAAGTTCCCGAACAAAAATATTGGTTAAGTTTGGAGCCATAACTAAATGGGTTGAAAATTACTGTTTAAATACAAGAAGGGTGGTAATACAAAGCTAAAAGTTAGAGTTGAATCATAACACAAAATTAGAATCAAATCGGTTAAGAATTAAAATTATAGCATTTAAAATTAGAATCGAATTGGTTAAGAATTCTAATCATAGCACACAAAGTTAAAATCGAATTGGTAAAAAAAATTGAATCATACTACACATAATTATAATCGAATCGGTTAAGAATTCGAATTATAACACACAAAGTTGGAATCGAATTGGTTAAGAATTCGAATCATAACACACATAGTTAGAAGCGAGTTAGTTAAGAATTCGAATCATAACATACAAATTTAGAACCGAATTAATAATAAAAGATCGAATCATACCACACAAAATTAGAATCGAATCGGTTAAGAATTCGAATCATAACACACAAAGTTAAAATCAAACGACGTTGTTAAATGTCAAAATTAGAATTTGAAATACTAAAATATAAACAGTAATTTTCTGAATTTTGGTCTCCATTTTGGTGTTGAATAGTGTGGACATTGCTCGATGGACTCGCTTGCGAGAGATGGCACGACAACTGCTCAACTCAATTCCTATCCCATCAGCAGCTCATCTCGAATCATCATCCTTGCTCAACTCTGCCTTTCCATCAGACTTTTCATACTCTCGGTGAAAATTTCTTGGCATATAACAACTTTTAAATTTTGAAGTTTTAAAACAAAAATTCTTTAAAATTTTTGGAAATTTTTTATCTAATACTATCGTGTTTACAAATGAATTATAATATAACTATAACGAATGAATTTGAACTTTTGTTTTGATTGTTTGACCATGCAGACCATAAAATTGTATAGGATAAAATATTGTGATTGTTTTTGCATTTGTCTTTTATGTTGTTTTGTTATTAAAATATTAACTAGATTTGATATTTTATAGTTTAATTAATAGCATAAAATTGGTTTAAATACACTTTTAATAGTTAATTTTAAAAAATTATTTTTTAAAAATAAAATAAAATAAAAATGTAACGTACTCTGTGAACGGGTACGGAAAATACTTGAAAATCAAGTGTCGCTTCTGCCTCTTTTGTTTTGTGACACTGCTTTTGATGTGTGCAAATATCTTTTGCTAACCAAACACCAAACCAACTACTCATCATTCACAGAAAGATGGGTTTTCCCGAAGAGGTGACTAAGAAGTTGAGAAAAGCGTTCCGAAGAAACCCATGGCCATCGTTGGGCGAGCGTCAAGAGTTGGCTAGACGGATTGGTCTGAATCTCGATCAAGTTGGGCAATGGTTTCATCGTGAGTATCGTCAACGAGACATTCCTTGCAAACCAAAAACTCTCCGAGATGAGATGCCAAGTGGATCCAAATTTCGATTCACCAATGCTCAACGAGACGTGATGTCACGTTATCTGGATCAGAAACGGTTTCCATCTACCGAAACCTGCCAGAAGTTGGCACGTGAGTTCGGTGTAAGCAAAAAACGGGTCCACACCTGGTTTTCCAACTTTCGACCAAGCCAGGCTTCGAGGGAGATGCAAGGAGAGTTACAACTTAGTCCGAAGCAACGTCGTGAGTTGATGAGTCACTTTGATATAAGCTTTCCTTACCCTTCAAATGGAAAAGTGACTTCTCTCGTTAAACGTGTCAATCTCACCAAGGATGAGATCTATTATTGGTTTGAGCTGGAACGTAAAGCTCGTACTCGTACTGTTCAAGAATACAACACTGAGGTGGTGATCGATCGGAAGCATGCCGAAATGAACATTCAAAAAGACGAGGTGAGTTTTTAAAAAATTGCATATTGAATAGTGAAAGAAAGAGCAATGCTTGGTAAACTTAGGAAAGTAGCCTTTGAAAGCCTCAAACTAATATTAGTTTTTAATTCACCCATTAGTTTTAATTAGCCTCAAAAAGTAAAAGTTAAACTAATAATTTTTTACAAGAGGGCCGGCGCCTAGTTAATTCGAAGGGTTATGCAAAAAAATCGAATTAAATCGAGCGAGAATTGGAAAAGTTCGAATTCCGAATCAAATTGACGGAGAATTTGAAGATTTATGCACAAAATTCGAATCACAACAACGAAAGTTGGATTCGAATCGGTTAAGCACAGTGGAAGTGGCGTAACTCTCACAGTACAAAAGATGGGTGGCAGAATACCAAAACATGACAGAACATAGAAAACCACGAGCATATTATTCATTAAATTAGGGCTCTCAGCTTAACTCAAACGCCTCAAAAACTGCACTTGTCTACCAAAGTAACTTCATAATTGGTCTTAAAGTGCTGTTTTTCTTTCAATTCGATTTTCGTTTGGGTTAATCTGAGAACCCTAATTAAATATATAGGAATATCTTAAAACGAATTTTATTAAAATTCCATTTTGTTTCAAAATGGCGACTATTTTTCTTTGACCAAGTTTCTGAGGTCATTTTCCTATGCTTACCAGATATTGTTCTTTTGATCCAGAAGAAAAAGTTGATCATCAATGATGAATCATCTACTGATGAAGATGAGTTTGAAGAAATATTTAATGAGACGTCAAACGACTCGTCACTGGTAGCAGCTTCTTCGGATTCGAGTAACGATTCATCGATTGGTTTGAATCAATTTGACTCGAATTTCAAGCAACTTCTGAACGAGTCAAAGCTCGAGGTGCTTAGAAAGATACGATTGGAAATGGCTGCCATGCAAAATCAGATGAGACAAGAAATGCAACACGCGTTGGAAGAGTTGCGTGGAGAACTTGTCGTGTCTAACCATTTGCAACCACTCGATTCTCGCATGACCATGAATCGAGACATGCTTCAAACTATGTTGCACTCTTCATCGGGTTCTCCATCTATCCCTCCATGTCACTATTTTCAATCAAACAACACTGGCTCACTCATTTCTGGGGTGCAAAACGTTCAACCCTTTCTGGGACAGATTTCTGCCTCTTCCGTGTCGACTCATCAAAGTAAGTAAACGAGAAACGAGTCAGTAAAAAGAATGAGAGAGAAATAAAATCTTCTAAATATTATTGAATAAATATGGTTGTGGTTTTCTATGTTCTATGTTTTGTCATCTTTGGTATTCTGTCACTTACGTTTTTGTACTGTGAGAGTTATGCTACTTCCACTGCTTAAACGAGTCGAATCAAACTTTCACTGTTATGATTCGAATTTATCACCGATTCGAATCCAGCTTTCACTGTTGTGATTCGAATTCATCACCGATTCGAATCGAACTTTCTGTTATGATTCGAATTTTATTCCGATTCGATTCGAATGTTATGCATAACTCTTCGAATTCTCATTCAATTTGATTCGGAATTTGAACTTTTTCAATTCTCACTCGATTTGCTTTGATTTTTTTTGCATATTCCTTCGAATTATGGTAACTTGAGTTTGACCTCGGCGATTTTGCCGCCGTTTTTTTACAAGAGGCAAGCAACCGGTCCTCTTGTAAAAAAATCAACTTTAATGTAGTTATGATTTATTCCGATTAGTTCTGACAAACTAGATGTTTATTTTTTGGTCATTCGATAATTTGTAAAAATAAATTCTCGAATTTAGAATATGCAAAATTACGAATTTTCAAAAATGAATTGAAAGTTAATTTAGAAGGACCGCGGCGATTTTTTTAATTTAAAAACTTTAAAATTAAAAATATATAATAATTTTAATAAAATTCTTGATTTTGCAAATTAAAAATTTTAAAAATCTTATATTTATGAATTCTGCACAATTGAAATGCAAATTTTAAATCTCACCAAATCGAGATTTGGTAAATTTTAAATTGGTAGAAAAAATTGCAATGATACTTCGAAATTTACGATGTTTCGAATTAATCAAAATGAATTGATGATTTTGCGAATTCTTTTGATATAAATGTGAGTGTCCATACATTCACATTCAATCGGATGAGCATGATGATTATTGATGAGCTTTTTAAACTTTACTTTATTGGTTGATTGTATCTTTCTAACTTTGTTTACCCCCAATCAGTATCCACTCCACTGATGCCACAAGGTTTTCAATCGCACTCTCAACCGGTACCGATCCAACAACCTGCCACCTCGTTTACACCTGTTTTGTCTCCCTATTTGAATCAACCAGTTCTAAGTGGCATTCCTTCAATGATTGCACAAAGTGCTATGCCCTCATCCTCACTACCCATTCAACCTACCACACTTGTTCAGGATTGCGCAACTCAACAACCTTTAGGATAGACTAGACTACACATGTGGTGTAGTCATTTGATCACTTGAATCATCAACATATACCTCAATTCATAAGGTATCATCAAGTTAATATTTTATTATTATTATTATTATTGCTTTTATATTGGATTTACTTATTTTTATATTCACGTTTACTTATTTACTTTAATTTTTATTTTTTGCTGATATAAATATAGCTTTTGAATAATAAATAAAAATATTATTTTTCTCCTATATATTAATGAATAATATGGTCGTGGTTTTCTCTGTTCTATGTACTATGTTTAATGTTCAGTCATTTT